>JAGFPH010002999.1:8481-23712 GCA_018207615.1 Philaenus spumarius | reverse complement strand
ATTTTTCTTTTCAAATACATTCCCAACCACATAGCTAACCTTACCAACGTAGTTGATCCTTGCAGTTTACTAACACTTTCCCTAAATTGTTCTTACAGTAAAAAGCTGGTTTACAGTGATTTTTATTTTCAAATACATTCCCAACAGCATAGCTAACCTTACCAACGTAGTTGATCCTACGCCATTTTGGTGCGGTTCTATTAAAACCATCTGTTGGGAATATAAGTAAGTTAGCATTATTTTTTGAAGTGTAAACTATAGGCGCACCTCGGCACTATGTTTGCTGGCGGTGAATCGGATTTTACCGTCACGCACTTTCTCATCCATTTTATGAAACACTCTATTCCGTCAGTTTGAAAAAAGTTTTGGTCTTGCCGAGATTCGAACCAGCAGAGTCCATCACTATAATAGACATACGCTTTAGCACGGTTAGGCCACCACAAACTCATTGCTAGTTTAGTATATTTGAGTTAGGTATTAAAGTGTTACAGATTGTCCTACGTCATAAGCTTAACCCTTTAACGTAAACACAATGTATATTTTAATTGGTAATACCTCTGAAATGGGCATTGTGCTTCATCATTTCGTAAGTTGTGTTAAAAATGGACATTGCGTTTCCTCATTTTGTAAGTTGTGTTAAAAAGTTGACACTTCTCCCGTGTGGTCTTGAGCACACAATTTACATTTTAATTTAGTTTTTAAACTGTATTTTATATGAAATTACAAAATTCTACAGTACTGTAAAACTACGTAGACATTTTAAATAGTGTAGGGGTTCAACTCATTCCTTTGATCCTGATAGCACTGCACACTTCAATAGTGTTCTTATTAAAAACTGTTCAATAGATGTCAAGTAGCAGCTCTTTTCTGTTAGACAGTTACAATTGTAGCACGTAAGCATTGCCTACGTCCGATGAAATTTTAAAAAATCAGTTGATTGTACAAGAAAATTAACAAACTGAGCTGCAATTAATGACAAAGCCTTTTATTAGTATTTACTGTACATACAGATATTTGTAAGTAGAGACAAATTAATTTTAGCTACCTCAATAATTACGAAAATAACTACATACGATGGATATTTTAATACAATACAGTTCAAACTCAAATGACCTGTTTTAAGTATTTTGGGTCATGTTCCAATTCTGTGTATTGTTCCTAAATAGGGGACTTGCTGTACGCACGGTTTCTTGCAATACATAGTAGACTTCCATATTATAAACTACAAAAACATCATTTACATTTACACACTAAAACTAATGGAGTGGAAGCAATCATCGTCTATTCTATTTGAGTTAGGCCTATTTGACAAGTCAGGGTTTTTAGTTTTGTGAGCATCAGGGTTGATTAATGTTGCCAAGACATATTTCTACCAAATTTTTTAATTAATTGTAGCTTGACCAGTCACAGAAGGACTTTCAAATTTTGCACTGAGTGACCGGATACTTTCTTTCCTGAGCATTATGCCATGTAAAAAACAAAAGAACCAAGTTTCGCTTCCCAAACTTAAGCCGTTACAAATGAGAAATTAATGGCTTTCCTGAAAGGATTTACTACTTTTCCACCATTATGAAATGGTTAATCAAAATTGCCTTTCTTGTGTCTTACATAGTGAAACAGACTTTCCAACTTTATCAATTACAGAAATAAAGTTCAGGTCTTAATGCTTTTCAGCAAGGTTATCCCAATTGTCTTTATTGGATAAATACTGAAATTGAGGTAGACCTGACTGTGGAAAATGGCTTTCTTAATGACTAAGACTGCCTATGACATAAATCGGTTTTGTGGTTTTGGAAATATTGTGGTAAATACTTTGCCTTAGGCCCTATGTAATCCTAAAAAATTCTAAATTTCATCACAATAACTTTATTATCTACTAATGAATTAATATAGGCAAATTTGTTTTGAAATTGTTTTATTACAAGTTTTGATTAAATGGTTATTGATGTATATAAAATCGGAAAGTGAGCAAAATAAAATAATGATAATTAGGCTAATTCAATATTTTGTTAGTTGTCCTACCATCCTCCAAAAGACACAACAAAAAATGGGAAAGAGGCCTATAAAATACAAATCAGGTAGAAAGACAAATCATGTAAGTATTTCATGCACTTGTTGACCAAATAAATTCTTCCTAAGTATTAACTTATGAAAAATCTTCACTACAATAAAGAAGACGTATTCAATAGTTAGTTGTTTTATAAAATTACCAGCCGAATATAACCAAATTCCGTTTCAAAGGATAACAGTTTCTGTCAATAGTCGCTTTAAAGTTTATCCAAAAGCTTAACAGGTAGCAGCACATTACGGTAATAGTCTAAATCTCTCTGAAATTTAATTTCAAATTTTGAACTAACAATGTATTATAGTAGTTAAAATATGAACTACCTACGAAATATGTTTACAAGTCTCCAGACAAACCGCCAACGTGATCCTAACATTTGGTAAAAATAGTCAAATGTATCTGTCAAAACAGTTTTCGAATTTCCCTCAGTGTGGCAGCGCTTTTATTTTTAAAAACTTAAAACGTTTGTCCCGCCTCACTGATAAAAATAATCGAAACAATAATACATCTGCAAGTTTATGTAAAAGCTTACAGAGTGCAGCACATTACGGGACTTTTCTTATTTAGACTTTAGAACAGCCAACATGATCGTAACATTTAACAAAATAGTCAAATGTATTTGGACAAAACAACAGCTGTCGAATTTCCCTCAGTAACATGACACTGTTTTTTTTAAGAATCTTAAAAAATTTGTCCCGCCTCACTGTTAAAAATTACGTCGAAACGAACACTCCAACATTATCTTAACATTTGGTAGAAATAGTCAAATGCACCTAAAACAAGATATTGAATTTCCCTCAGTGAGGCTGTACTGTTTTTATTTAATTAAAAAAAATTTTGTCCCGCCTGACTGTTAAAAATAATACATCTCCATAATGTGCTGCATTCTGCATGTTAAATTGAAAACTGTGTTTTGATTTTGTGGTGGTCCGTTTAGTGCTGCTACCTATGAACAAATTGTGAAGTATTACATATTATTTTTATGCTAATTTTTAAATTATTGTCCGTAAGGTGCTGCATCCTGTACATTAAATTGAAAACTATGTGTTCTGGTTTTGCTGCTGTAAGAAGTATTACATAAATTATTTTAACCCTCATTTTTAAAATGTTTATAAATTATTGTCTGTAAGGTGCTGCCATCAATGACAATACTATTTACTAGAATGAAATTTGCCAACATTTCGTTCTTAAAGGAGATTAAATTAATTTAATTTATCATTAAAAATGTTGATTACTGCCAGAATAAAGATTTACAATTTTAAAAGACAAATTGAAGTCATTAATACTTGATTTATAAATAGGCTCATAATGTCAGTTATAGTTATATTGACAGCAAAACTAGAACTAATAATCCTTTTTAATTTTAAACATCATGAGGCTATAAAATATTTGTAAGGGTAAATTTGAATTTTTTGAAGAAAATATTTTTTTAATAGGAATGCAATATTTTGAGTATTACTTGGGTATGCAATTTTGTACATTAAAAGACCACACAAATTGCCAAATGTATTAAATTCTTGACATAATTTTAGAGCCCTTTTAATGAGTTTCTTTTGAATTCTTTGGGTGTTTTTAGTTTTATAATAATAGGCCTATAATATTGCAAACAAAACTACATAGGCTATATTTTGTGCATTCAAATACATATAATGCTAATGTCTAAATTTCCTTAGGAAGTTAGTATGTTAGGGCATTTTTTGTGTGGACAGCATAGAATGAATATTTAACTTATAAGCTACAATTCTCTACTTATGGTCACATTATTTGTTATTAGGCCTCCGAGTTCTTTTTATAAATCTGAACCTTAAAAAACCAAACGCCTATTTAAGGATCACCCATTTGTCAATCACATATTGGACAAATAATTTAAGTAGGCCTATTTATTCCTAATGAAATGTGTTATCTTTCAGGTTATAAAGAACAATAACCTTCATGTATGTTAAAATAATCAGAGCTTACAAAATAGTCTACACTGAATATTGGGGTGTTTAAAGTTTAGTAGACAACTCCAAAAAATAAATATCGTATGATAGTTGTGTGGGGGCCAAACAGGGTTTTATTTTAGGATATTTAACATACTTTTTTAGTATTCTATGATTTGTAGTTCTCAAAATTATTATTTAACCACTCTTCCTTTTCAAAAGTGACCTACTGTAGCTAAAATTTGAAGAAAAACAGTTTTGTTGGTAGGTAGGCTACATATAGCGTACATAATTTGCAAACCTAGTCAAACTTTTATTAGGGGAGAAAATATGTTAGTCATTCATGATGTGTACGGGTAATACTGAGTTTGGGAGCACTGGGACCTTACCATCAATTTATCATATATTATTGCAATTGTATTTGGTTAACCTAGACAGTTCAGTAGGCCTATGATGAATTTGTTCAGTGTTGATGGTTGTTATTTCTTGTGTTTGTTTTACAGAGTACAGTACTGAAATTGTAATAATTTTTAATGTTTTATTTTTAGACAGATATACAAAGTAAAAGGAAGCATAAAACTTATCTTTAAACACATATGTTCTATATGCCCTCCATTAAGTTTTTAGAAACTCTCGTAGTGTTGTTGAAGATCTTTTAACGTGTTGGGGAAAAGGTGTTGTTGTAAGCTTCTAACGTATCTAGTTATTTCTTCACAAAGCTCTGCAATGGTAGTCAGTGGGAGATTTCAGATATGCTTTCCTTCATCATCCCGGACACGATGAATGGGTATGGAAAGTTTCTTCCTCGAGAAATCAGACGGTTGCCAAACTTTCTTTCAAGTAGAGCAATAGTGGCTATAGCAGAGTGACTGGTGGCACCATCTTGCTGGACACTCTGGGAAAAGCCAGATTGCTAGCAAGATAAAACCTCTTCACATCTCTTGCAAAAGGTTAAAGAATGTTCTCTTTGTAAAGTACTTGGTCTATAGTAACAGCATTATCATCTTCAATGGCCCAGTCTGCATACTTCTCTACGACATCGTCAGGACGTTGAAATCCGTGTTGTTTGCTTGTTGATGAAACCATTTAGGTGTACACGACTTTCATCTGAAAACAATACATTGTAGGAACCTATCAAAGTATTCATAGTTCATGGCTAACATTGGGCACAATAAACTACTCTGCCTTGTTGGTCCCTCACATTAAATATTGTCTAACTATAAGGGAACCCACCAAGGTTTTTTAATCATTTTTCTCAAAATCGCAGAGGTGCCCACCACACCTAATGGTAATGGTGCAAATCAACCCCAAATTTTATGTTTTTCTTCCTCCAATTCTTTTCCAAAGAAACGTAATATCGCGATTTGTCAGGCCGGGGGAGGGGTGTCTTGTATTTGTTTTAAAATCAATACTTTATTTTAAAAATTAATTCAAGCTGTGACAATGTAAGCACTATTTTGTTAAATTAACTGTACAACAGAGCACTTCTTTGTTATGTGGCAACTGCAAGCAAATGAATTATTTCTTTTGAAATGTCTTCCTTTATGTGAATTGTGGAATAAAATATTATTTTGGGAGGGGATTAAAAATTTGTGTTTTGTATTAACAAATACCGGTAAGTCATTACATACAGTACTTCATAAACTAATAAGATTGAAAAGTTTTAACTTATTAACCCTGCAAAATTGTATTAATAAAACTCAAAATCCGACCCCAAACCATAATAATTATTTACAAGGGGGCGGTGGTGAACACTTTTAAAGAGGGGAAACTTTATGAAGGGGGAATCACTACATATTAAAAAAATGTATCGGCTCGAAATATCGGTCAAATGTCAAAAATCCAGTGCACCACTTGTTGTTCACCCCTGCAAACATCCTGTGATGTTAATTCAAAGATGTATGGTCAAAGGAAGGCTTTCTTTCGGAGATCGCAGGACTTGCTGAAGAAGTGTACCGTGGTTTTTGGACGGCCTACACACTCTTTACACTGAGTCAAAACACTACCCCTAAGTTTATGTAGAAGTAGTTTCCGAAGATGAAGATTGAATCGACTTTGAAACTGGTAATTTTGTACATTATATTTGCGTTTTTGTGCCCACACTCCACCACATTTGCAATAAATTACTATACTCAATATACCTAAAAGTTTTCTTTTTCAAACAAACAGCAGCAACAAATCTTGTGAGGAGTATATGTTTAGTTTGTCTTCTCTATTACAGGATAAAACATTGTTGTTATTACACATGTATAAGTTAAATGTCCACCGATCAATCCAAATAAAGTAATTAAAAAAGTGTTATTATTTTTACCTTCTCCCATACACCGTCTAGAGAGTAAACAAATGTGATTGTTTTGATAAAAATTCCTAGATAGCGCCTTTATTTCAAAAGTTACAACACCGCTCCATAAAACAAAACTTCTAAATTAATGTTGTTATTTAGGATTCTATTGATCATAACTCCATCTAATTTGAAAAGTTACGTTTAATAAAATCTTAAATATCAAAATGTCCTCCATCATCCTGGAAAACCCAACAACAGAAGTACAGAACTATTGTTGCTATTTTAAATAGGTACAAATATTTGTGCCCCAAAGACCAGTCCAGGATGATGCAGTTATTATTATTAAATTATTTTTGCCTTATATCTGTAACCAGTGGCGTAACTAGAATTTGGCTTTGGGGGGGGGATGGATAAAATAAATAGTGAATAGAGTGTACACCATACTGGATAATAATACACAACATTTTACTTAATAACATGAATGGTGAATATATTTCAGAAAAACAAAATTACGTTTAATATTTATTACAGAAAGTGACAAATCTATAAACGTCTTTTAGTTTTTGTTATTTTTTTATACTAAAATGAACGCAAACTAGCATAATAAAAAAGCAAGACGAGAGTTAAGGGATGATAGATTCTCTGTACATTACAGGACAAAGTCTAGTTTTCTTGGTTTTTTTGCTATGTCATCAATAATTTCGTCCGATGAAATGTCGATTTCTCGGTGAACACTGAGTTTTGCCAGTCCGTTTAATCTTGTCTGTAACAATACAACAGTGTAACATAACAATACAGATAAAATAGGTTGGTTATTTTTACTGGCAATATACTTATTTATCTCTGATGTGTTAGTGTTTAACTGTGGTAAAAACTTATAAATTTAGAAAATAATATGTTTCACAGTTTAATCGTTTACACATTTTACTTTTAAGCATAACATTTATTGATTGAATTAATTGTTTCTTACCTGTCCAGTAGTATTTCTGAGGTATGTCTTGACTCTTTTTAGAGTTGAAATGTCCGTTCTGGGGTGCATGTAGTAACAGGCAGAGTACACAGTATTTTAAGCAATCTGTAAATATTTGGATATAGCGAAACATCGCAACAGTCGAGTGCCTTAGTTGCGTACTTGCAAATATCTTCCACCAACCCTTGCCTCTGAACTTCATTTTGCCATAACTTTAATTCAATAAATATGTCACCTGGTGGTGACTGCATGTCTTCGCAATAGAAAGTGACCAAATCATTCAACTTCTCTTTACAGCTATCGCTATCGTTTACAGGCTCAAATAAACATTGAAAACTCAGCAACTTTTGCTTCATGCAACTTGAGCAACTTTTTTTTAAACAAGTAGGATTGCTGAGATGCGATTATTTATTTTTAGGGTTCTGGGGGGGGTTTTATCCCCCTCATCCCCCCCCCCATAGTTACGCCACTGTCTGTAACAGTATTTAGTATATTGGAAGGTGGAACACTGATATTATAGGAGAAAGTCTGTGTCTATGTACCATTTATTTTATAGAGTAGTACAAGTAGTCTAGTACTATATTTTAATAACAGGTGTGAATTTTTTAACTCAGAACTGGAACTTTGTGTGGTCAAAAACTGGCAAACATTTGACAGTTAATATTTGAACTTAAACAGAAAAATTGGCTTCCCAAATTTTAAAAGCTTTCCAAGAAAGGTAAACAATTTCCATAGATCCCCCATTTGCTGGGGCAGGGTATTCCTTAATCCCCATACCCCTTGGTCTAGCACCATCAGAATATATCAAATCTAGGCGCCCATGCAGAGGTTTACACTGCTTTTTGAAGTGATAACTTCTATTGGCCCGTTGGGCACTTTCGACTTGGCTATGTTTTCGAAATCTCGCGTCACGCCAGATTTCTCGCGAGATCTTGCATCACGCCAGATTTCCCGCGAGATCTCGCATCACGCCAGATTTCTCGCGAGATCTCGCGTCACGCTTTTGTTTAGACACAAGTCAGATCGTGGAGAGGGAATATTATTAATACATTATTTACATTTATTAGCATAGCAATCAAATTAACACATAACAATTAGTTAATATAATATAACAGCTGATTTCGCCCATCATCTGTAATTCTTAAACAAAACCCAGCGTAGATTATATTTTGGGGTTATGTTTACAACTTCAACCATTAAAATTTCTTGTGATGTTAATTTTCTTATATATTAGTTATACAACTAATGTAGGCTTCTATAACTATAAGTTATATGGGCTTCTACACGTTATAAGATTTGCTTTGGGGTTATAAACTGTATATAAAACTAACCTTTGATCATCAATATATTCGTTTATACAAATTTAAAGAAGGATACCTACTGTTTAACTTCGCAAACATTCATACATCTTTGTATAACATATTTGATTATTAATTTCTTTACTGTAATATTAACAACTTCTAAATCATTTGATCTATCAATATGAAATAAAAGGTAACTAAAAGATAATATTTTTACCTTTCTTTAAATATATAATAACGGATATAAATAAACAATTTGAACAAATAGGCCTACAGTTTTATAATCCTTATAATTGTACACATTTACCGAGTTAAAAATCCCCGTAGTCATAGAAGTTATCACTTCCAACGTGTGGTCTTAAGCACACCCAGTTAATTTTTTTATTAATTTATTTTACGTTTTATTTTACTAAGGGGCGGAGCCCTCTAGTACTTTATAACAGGATTTAGTTTTGTATATACCGGTATTACAATAAAATATACAAATGTGAAATATCTAATTGTATTGTGTTTTCTTTCCTCCAGGAAAACCGCCGGGGTTCGAAGAGACTTTTACTGCAACCAACTCTTTCTGTAAGTAACTGAGCTTATGTATTTTGTAGTTTTATATTGTTTTGTTTTCCCTAATTACAGGAGATTGAACTCAGCTTCCACTCCAATCTTATGGGGCATGGCCTAGTAGTATTTATATGATAATCAGTTTGGACACATATGCTGTGTTTTACATGAGCCAACATTGGGGTCACTTTAGTTTAAATGGACAAACTTAATAAATATTTCAAAAAGAATGAAAATGTTTGTATCAAACTTCAAACATTGTAGTCAATGGAAACATTTCTTAAGAAAATCCCTATTGTAGTATGGTGCTTTTGGATTCTGCATAACTTTTTCAGACTTTTTATTCTTGATTTTTATGTGCGTTTAGGAGTTACAGAGAATCAAATTTGTGAACAAATGATGTAGATGTTTTCTGAGGTCACAAAGTTCCCTGCTTAAAACTGTCATCTATTTTGGATTTTCATAAGTTTTATTTCATCAAAAGAAGCCAGATGGTGTGTAGAATTAAATTAATATGTACTAAAATGTTTCAAAAATATTCATTGGCTCTGGAGTAATGGAAATTAAGAGTCCAAATGATTCACTCTACACTGCTATAAACAAATACTTAATTTATTACAGACAATATTTACAATTATTTGTTTATTTCAAACTGTTTTCATTGTTCATTAGTTCATCTTTCAAGTCTTCCAAGAACACTGTTACATTCTCTACGGCATAGTTTGTTAGCACTGTTCAAATCATGGACTGCGACACAATATGTAGTCTTTCAATTCGTAAACGGTCTGTGGCTTTTTAGAATAAACAGAATCCTTGACGACATAGCATTCGAATAAATCCATTAGCGAAATAGTAAGGGGACCCTTGCTAAGGGCGGAAATAACGGCCCAACTGTCAGGGTTCAAAATACCGGATCACTCAGGTTCTGTAACACTTACGTCCATGTCACAGAGAAAATAATAAAGTAAGAAATGAGTCAGCTGTTTCCTATAGTGACTAAAGGAACAGAGATTTGGTCTAAAGAAAAATAATGACGCAATACTAAATAATATTAATCATTTTAATTTTCATATAATTACATTTCTTAATGACGCAAAGTAATTACAGTAGAATCATTTTTCTTTAATAAACAAATAATAAAACATAAAAGCAGACTGTAAAAGTAAATAATATAAAGGCAGACTTAGAAAACATATCAGTATATGAGCGTGTGTAAAAAAGTGAAAAGTATACAGAAACTTTATTTCAAAGAGTAATGCGTTATAAACGAGTAATAAAGCGACCGTCGAGACTATGAACAGTTCGATAAATAAATAAATAAAAAAGAATATAATAACAGTACATCACACAATTTAATATGAATCGAGATCTTGATATGATGGCGTAATCAGTGATCATGGATGCAATGTAAAGAGAGAGAGGGAAACAACTGGTATACGTGCCGATAAACAGGTTCCTAGCTAGTGGGGACGCTACGGAACATTCTAGAAACAATAGAGGAATCAAGATGGCGTGAAAGGCGTTCTACGTCTTGTATGTTGTGGGAGCTGCATTTACCACAAAAGTATAGTTTATTTAAAATTTGAATATTAAGAATAGTACGAAAGTGAAGTAGAGCAGTGACAGTATTAATACAATCTTGGACGACGAGAAATTTTTTATATCTTCGATGATAAGACGATCTAAAGAATTGTGAAATGTGCTTCGACAAAAAACGCGCGTAGTGAAATGGATAGTGCTTCATATTTGTGTGATTATAAAAAGTCCTAGGTAAAAAACAGTGAGATAGACAACGCAGTAAGTAATAAATGGCCATTAGTTTAAATTTTAAAGTCTGCATTTTTAGAAAATTATAAAAAAAATTTGAGTAATATCCTAACTTAAACTTTTCATTTATTGCGTCATTTATTTGTAAGCTATGGCTCACAAAACTTTGTATAATTTGTAAATAGTTAATCAATTTGTATGTTCAATTGTTCTATGACATTGATATTGTTTGTTGTAAATATTCATTTTTCAATTATGTTTGATTAAACAAAATAGTTGCTGCCATGATGTCTTGAATTTCTTCATATAGCCACGAATGTCCATTTAGCCATTACTTTTTTAGCCAGGTTCCCACCCCTAAGAAAATTAAACTAATTAGTAAATATTTTTTGAATAATTAGTAATTACAAGTAAATACAGGGTGTCCTCGAACTCTCTGGACCCCTTTTGTGGATATGTTCCTGGGATCCAAACAAACATATTTCACAATATAAACATGGGTCTACGGAGCTTATTTTTTCGTCTGTCTGTCTGTATGTGTTTTTTACAAAATACCTAATATTTTTGGAAGTAGAAGAGATATTGAGCTCAAACTTTGTATATCTATTTGTTCCCTAACCTTTTATTACTGTACCAAAAATTAGAACATTATTTTAAATATTTTCAAAATGGCGGCCTTTTAAAATTTTTAATGTCAAATATCTCAAAAACCGCTAACTTTACAAAAAAATTACAAGAGACAAAAAAGTTTACTCTTTTAATGACAAACACAATGGTTTTTTTATTTTTTCTGTAGCTCAAAGGGTAACAGAGATTTTGACAAAAAAAGAAAAAAAATATTTCTTGGTAGTTGTCAACAATAACCACAATTACTCTAGAAACAAAATATTTTAAAGTTATTAGGAGCTAAAATAATAAGTTATTTGCATAATGTTCCGAGCACTTTCTGAGCTGATTCCACTAGCAAAAAATAATGAAAAAGTTTATATAGGCCTATTCATAGATCCGGGAATGCTTCGTTAGAGAGTTACAGCTGGCGAAAGATTTCACCCGTGTTTCAGATTACTCACAGAAACGAATCATTATTGAAATACCGTATGTAGGGCGTTAATTAAGGTGTAAAATTTAATTTAATTTACACCTTAATGAGAAATGAGCAGATAAATTTAATAAAATAGGTCCCAGTTCTGTAACTGCAGTAATTGTTGCGATAATTGACTGAAAACTCAAAATTTGGACTCAAAAAAACATGTTTTCTATAGGGTTTTAGTACATTAACTTTGTGAAATGGGTTAACCCACAAACGTATTAAACATATTTTGTAGATATTTTATTTCTGAAGATATTTGTGTAAAATAGGCCAATGAAAAACAAAAAATTAAAGTTAAAATTAAAAACACAAAGTTAATGTACTAAAACCCTATAGAAAACATGTTTTTTTGAGTCAAAATTTTGAGTTTTCGGTCAACTATAGCAACAATTACTGCAGTTACGTAACTTGGACCTATTTTATTAAATTTATTTGCTCATTTCTCGTAAATTAAATTAAAATGTACACCTTAGTTAACACCCTAAATACGGTATTTCAATAATGATTCGTTTCTGTGAGTAATCTGAAACACGGGTGAAATCTTTCGCCAGCTGTAACTCTCTAACGAAGCATTCCCGGATCTATGAATAGGCCTATATGAACTTTTTCATTATTTTTTGCTAGTGGTATCAGTTCAGAAAGTGCTCGGAACATTATGCAAATAACTTATTATTTTAGCTCATAATAACTTTAAAATATTTTGTTTCTATAGTAATTGTGGTTATTGTTGACAACTACCAAGAAATATATTTTTTCTTTTTTTGTCAAAATCTCTGTTACCCATTGAGCTACAGAAAAAATAAAAAAACCATTGTGTTTATCATTAAAAGAGTAAACTTTTTTGTCTCTTGTAATTTTTTTGTAAAGTTAGCGGTTTTTGAGATATTTGACATTAAAAATTTTAAAAGGCCGCCATTTTTAAAATATTTAAAATAATGTTCTAATTTTTGGTACAGTAATAAAAGGTTAGGGAACAAATAGATATACAAAGTTTGAGCTCAATATCTCTTCTACTTCAAAAAATATTAGGTATTTTGTAAAAAAACACATACAGACAGACAGACGAAAAAATAAGCTCCGTAGACCCATGTTTATATTGTGAAATATGTTTGTTTGGATCCCAGGAACATATCCACAAAAGGGGTCCAGAGAGTTCGAGGACACCCTGTATATGCAGACTAAGCATAAGTGAGGTTATATGTGGATTATCGAAAATATTATGATCATTATTTTTTATTAAGATTATGGGAGTTAGGTAAGGTGAATTATAGTAAGGTGAGTTATAGTAAGGTGAATTATAATAAGGTGAATTATAGTAAGGTGAGTTGAAGTAAGGAGAGGAAAATAATATTGTTCTACGTTGAGACTGGGAGAAAGATGTTATGTGAGTTAAGGTGGGCGATGATTTATTTTAGAAGTGAGGCAATAGGCCTAGGAGATACATAAATGATTTTGAGTATTACATGAGCGACGATTTTTCTTTTTAAGGTGATGAAGAGATATTAGTAGCTATTAGATAATCCACATATGGCGTTTTTATTTTTGATTTAAGACATATTTTTTTTATTTTTGAACTTTTTACCGAATCCCATTTTTTTTTAACACAGTACAACTTATTTATATTTATTTTTGTAACACTTAAGTTACAAAATGGCTTTCCCAACGTGGGGCTGATAAACAAAAGCAGCTATATTTTTACATTTTGTAACAAATAAGTTACAAAATGGCGCTCAACTCGGGGGCTATTAAACGAAGGCGAGATGGATGTCGTGGCAATTTTGGAGATTTTTGAGGCGTTGTGGCAGGCAACTGAATTTCGAATTGTTGAAATAAATTCTAAAATATGGCAAACAGGGTAGAAGAGTTGGGCCTGAATGATTCAGGTTTAGAATTGGATCAGTCCGTAAATGAGAGTGTACAAAGTAGGGTAGAGGAGTCAGAAATGAAAGAGACAATTAAAGATAAGCCTAGTGAAAGTTTGAAGGAGGTTAGGTTAAATGATAATTTTGCTGAGGATAATTTTGAAAAAATGATGAGCTTTTTAACTAATTTTAAAACAGAAATCAAGGTAAACATTGAAAAGTTAAATGACGATTTAAAAACAGAGATCAAAACAAATAATGACAATTTAAATTCTAAATTAGATAATCTCCAAATAGAGATGAAAGACTTGAAAGTAGAAAATGACTTGAGATTTAATGAAATTCTAAAAAGTTTAGAAGTAAAAGAAAATGTAACTAATAAGATAGATATTGTAAAGGTGAAAGATAGTGTGACTGAAGTAAGTGATAGTAAAGTTGATGAGTTTGAAAAGCCTAATTTAACAGTATGTAAAAAAGAAGTAATAAATGTAAATGAAGTAGTTGTGGAAGAATTATGCGATGATTATGTTTTAAATGATATTGTAGAAGGTAATGTGGTAGAATTTGATATTGGAAAAGTGAATGAAGATGCTAATTGTAATAATGGTTTTGAAATGGTTAAAGATGTTAATGAGGATATGAGTTTGGGTTTAAAGAAAGTAAATGTAAACAAGAATAGGCTTATCAATGATTTGAGAACTAAAAGATTAAAATTGAGAATAACTAAAAGAGATGTAAAGAATCATTTAAAAGTAATAAGAAGGAGTATATTGGAAAGAAATAAGAAACAAAAAACTGTGCACAATTATAGAAAAATTAATAAAACGTAGGATAGGCCTACTCATTTTGAAGAGGCCTACAAAGAAAAAAAAGAAGTTACTTACCTGATTGGTGTTCGATCTCTTTTGTAAATAGTTTTTTGTTTTTTGTTCGTTGTTTTTAAGTAATTTTTGAAAAATATAAACTTGAAATGTATATTTAACTTGCAGTGCGAATGAGGCGAGTATGAAGGTTCGACGGGGAGTGGCAAACTAAAGACTTTAGATTTGTTTTCACTATTTTTAAATTCATTTTAATAAAATGTTGTAGGGGGTTGTACGTTGGATGCAGACAATGTATCACAATGCTGTGACCTTCAACAACATGTTTGGGAGTTTGATGGGGGTCGATTAAGGAATGGATGATGGGAAATATGTATGAGGGAAATAAAATGAAACAAATAGTAAACATTTTTTTAAATTTCAATTTTATATTTGCATCAATATTTTTCCATAGTTATAAGGATGGTGTTTGCTGACGCACACCATCACAAACTTGTTTTTATGTACATATACATACGCCGTTGAATATTTTATTTTATTTTCTTCTTTCCATTTTTGTCAGGTAGTTGCACTCTCATGGAATTATCCATA
>JAGFPH010002998.1:138993-168303 GCA_018207615.1 Philaenus spumarius | reverse complement strand
TAAGAAGCATGAAGATACGAGGTAAAGAACACTTTTCTCATTTAAAATATAATAGGCCTGATAAATCTGCTATGGCTAAGCATTGTTTAGATGAAAATCATCATTTTAAAATAGAAAATTCTAAACTGTTAAAACATGTAACTAAACCCAACACATTGGACGCTTGGGAAACTTTTTATATTAACAAATACCGTAACATAATTGTGAATAATGAATTAGGTCCTTTACAGTATTCTTTATTAATGTAATAATGCTATGTTTTGTTAAATATTAATATTAGTTTAGCAATCTTATTTAAATTATATTGTTAAGATATTTGATAAACGGTAGGCGGTGGTTAACGCCTTAGCATAGGTTATGACACGCCCCCTGTAGGGTACGCCCCTTCTGGTTAGGTATTTATACGGTGCGTTGTCACACTGTTAGATCAGTTATAGTTTGGTTACTGTAGCCCGTGCATCACTGAGGATGGCGACATTGTCGTTGAAACGCGTTTGAGGTTAGTAAACGTATTTATTGTGAGATTTTGTGTTCAGGTTTTATTTTATCTAAGCAATAGATTGATTTGAAGACAGTTGGTTGCTAGTCTGCAAAAACACTTATATTTTTATCACCATGGAGTTTAAAATAACAAAACAACTGTAAAAATGTTTTAATTTAAAATAAAAACAATTTTAATCATTTCAAGGTAATCATGGAATATCCTGTACAGTGCTATTAACGTAAACTCCGGACTTTGGAAATCACTACTACTTAACTGTGGTCGTGGAATCACCTTAAGACTTAAACGTCGCTTTGTTCTAAATCCGACCAGCCCTCAAGGGCATAGTTAAACAACTCCCCAGGGAAATCTGGATTTTATACTTCGCCAATGTACCCTTCTGTTTAGTAAAAATCTCTAAACATTTCTTCCGGAATTGGAATGTTCTTTTAATTTTAATTAACTTACATTTGTTGGACATAGCATACGATTTAAAAAAATAATTAACTGCCAGTTTTAAAGTTTTGCTTCTATAATAACGGACGTAACTGGAATACTACATAATTTCACAAGGAACTTAAATGTCCAACTGGCTTAAATGTCCATAACTTGGCAGTTTCCATTCTGTCATTATATCTGACACTTAATATTCTTATTATTTCCAGTTCCTTTTTCTGCCTTTACCTGCCCCAGACAAGTTAGTTTTCTTACTGTATTGCAGTTTTAAAACTTATTGTTTAAAATGAACTTGGGTAAAACTAAAAACAATAATTAGTACACTAAATCAGAAGATGATAAATTTATTCTAATGTCTGTATATTTATAATGTCTAGACCGATTTTAATAATTATTGATATCTCATCTTCTTTGTTTTGACTCATTGGTTACGCACAAACTCGAATGGTAGTTGTCGGTTTATTGGTTCATTCATTATTTAATTTGCACGAACTGTCATTGTTTTTTAATTAATTTTGCTTGATTAATGTTTAATTTTAAAGTTTTTCCTTCACCTCTTTAATTTTCTCATAAGTAACATCCCCCCCCCCAATTACATCTCATAAACTATCCGCTTGGCATAACAGTTATGATTTATGCTTTAATAATTTTTAATTTTCTTATAAATTTTAATATAACAATATTATATTTTTAAAACATTATTTAGAATTGCAACGAATTTAAATAAATAAATTGCAGTGTCCCATGTGAATTATATCTTCTATATTGATTTAAAAGAATGTCTTTAGCTTTGAGATTAGGGATCATTGGTAATTATTAGTTCAGAGTTAATAAATACTTTAATTTGTTTACTGTCACATGCTCGCTTCGCTCAACAACTCCTGGTGCGATCCTCAGCAGAACAAATGCAAACATATCAATCTATACTCTGATATTTTCATGAAAACGACGTTTGATTGTGACAGAGGCACTTGCATTTTAATGGTGGTAAAGGGTAATTGTGATTTTGATCCTGACACATTAACAGAAGGGGAATGCTTATGCGTGAATGACAGGATGTGTTTATACGACAGAGAGAAAACTCGCACCTACTAAGTTACTCTATAGGTATTGGAGTTATATTATGTTTCCAAATGGATTTAGACAAATACTGCAGCTTATTTAAGGTAGACAAACATTTCGGCACCCGACTCTTAATAGTTAGTGTACATTATGTTTTTATGTTCTCAATAAATGTACAGACTATTAAAAATGAAAAATCAATCTTGGTAATATACACTATTTATTACTTAGAGTAGTAATAAAATATGACTTTATTCTGAATGAGTGATTAATTATAAAACTGAATGGGCACTGTCAAAGCATGAAGCTCTGAAAATGTCAAAAACAAAAGTCCTATAAAATATAGCTTACTGATATTGCGATTTGAGTTGAATTTAATATCAGGCCGTTTAATTAATAGTCTTTGCCCTATTACAATACTTCTAGACTTAAATTCATGTTAAATTTTTAAGCTAAATGATTGCTTAGTAAATAATTTAAACCCTCGATATATATGTTTACTGTTTATTTATTTTTAATAATTAAGGCTATTATTTTTTAAATGTACTATAAATACTACCCGTTAATGCACAAGTATTATCAAATCTAAATTAGTTTTTTTATACCGAAGCAAAGTAGATCTCTCTTACCTTATAGCGATAATACAGAAATAAAAAACCTGTTAAATACATTTTTCTCAATTTATATTATTAAAAGATAAAAGAACATTTCTACAAGCTAAATTACATTAAGAATACAATATGGAAACTTTTTTAATTAAAATATGTTCTTTTATTAATTATTTAAATTATAAAAATACATGTGTAGAAAAAAGGAATATTCTTCAAAAACATCTGTTGGATATGAATGGATAATATCCAACACATGGATTTTGTATTTTATTTTATGCCTTTTAACTGAATTTCACTTAACTCTTTCTTTAAACAATAACATTTACAGCTTAAATAGCAACATAAATAAAACACCAATCACATCTGAAATTAAATTAGATTTTATTAAATTCTTTATTAGCAAATTTCCATAGTAAAGATGAGCTATTGCAGTGACCCTTATGGTAAGGTCGGGAGTAGCAGATGAGCACCGATCGTGGTCTCCAAAACACGTTTGGGGTGCCCTTAAAAATATTATATGTATAGTGTACAATCGCAGTTTTCTTCACAGTTTGCATTACCAGTAAAGCACAGCCGTAAGAGTTGACGTAATTTTGCGCTTTGTGATGGTTCTATTTTGAAAGAGAGTTTTGTTTTGAAGACATTAATTTTACAAGTAGAACTGTATCGTTAGTATTATCTTGATTTGTTGATATAACACGATGATTTGATTTACTGACAAAGTTAGGCCAATTAAGCCCCCTTTTATGCTTTGATGTTTGACAAAAAATACAAGACGAGAAACATACCTTAGCCTAGAACTGCTATAATTAATAAATGTTTCCTGTATCAGCGTTCAAGTAACTTGATGAATAGAAGTATTTATACACGTTTATTTAATTAATTGTTTTTTATGCTAAAGTAAATTAAATTCGTAGCTTGGATAAATTACTCGGAAATAGTAATTATAAAGTTTGAAAGTATGATTTATAAGGTCATGAATTTTATTTTGTTAAATTGATATCTCATTTTTATATACATTTATGAGTGTCCAGCGTTTATTATCGAACTGCCATAGGAAAAATAATTCGACCACGCAGCTGGACCGCTGACGTGAGTTGAGCAAATTTCCAAAATCAAGTTTATAGGCCTATGTTTTAGGGTTTCAACCAACAATTTGGGATATAGGTCTACTCAAGAAGGCGTTGAACAGCTGTCTGTTTGTACGCAATATATTAGTAGAATTTTTTTGCGCCTAGTGGCCTCGCGAGTTTGCACACTTGGCTTCGAACAGGGTACTTTTATGGTATTTTACGTTTTGATCGATTTTGGGGGAACCAAGCGAGCTATAAGGTCGCGTAAAAAAACAAAATGTGCAGAATAACATCCTACATTTATATTTTTAGAAAAAAACTATAAAAAAATTTAATTCTCGTAGTAAAAATCCAAAAAAATAGTTACTTCCGGTCAAAAAACGTACTTCCGGTTGTTGGATTTTTTTTGGCTAACAAACTCGTCCGAGCCACATAGACAACCAACATGTGTACCAAATTTGAACCAAATCGGACTTAAAATACGGCCGCTAGAGTGCGAACACATATATACACATATATGAATTTTAATGACACCCAAAAACGTGTTCTGGGGACCATGATCGGTGCTCATTTGCTACTCCCGACCTTGGGTCTCACCATATGGGCCACTGCAATAGCTCATTTTTCCTATGGAAATTCGCTAATAAGCAATGCAGTGACCCTTATGGTAAGACCTGATGACGGGAGTAGTAAATGAGCACTGATCATGGAACACGTTTTATTGTGTCATTATAAAGTGTGTATATATATATATATATATATATATATGGGTGTATGTGAGGGAAAGGGTGTGTGTGTTCATACACGACAGAAGTTTAGGTTCAATTTGGTTAAAATTTGGTACACACGTTTGTTGTCTAAGTCGCTCGGGTGAATTCATTAGCCAAAATATCCATCAATCGGCAGTACTTTTTTGGCGGGAAGCAATTTTTTAGATTTTTCGTAGAATAAATAAATTAGATTTTTTAATCGGAAAACAATAAATGTAAGATATTATTCTGCACATTTTGCTTTTTACACGAACTTATAGCTCTGCTCGCCCAATATTTAACATAACGTAAAATTACCATAAAAGTAACCGGTTCAAATCCGGCGATGGAATCTTCTGATCAGAGACCCAAAAGCCGAGTTTGAACGCTGCGAGCAAAGCGAAGCAGTACATGATCAGATTTACCGCAAAGATAGTTTTTACGCTGCGAGTGAGACCAAGTAGCGCGTGTGTCGGAGCTAGTGGTTTAGGTACAAACAAATTCTACTAATTATTTTGCTATTCAGTACCTTTGTGAGTAAACCTATTTCCTAAATTGTTGATTGAAACACTAAAACATATAAATTTAATTTTGTAAATTCGGTAAACTTACTTCAGCTGTGCAGCTGCGTGTTCGATTGGTTTTAATTTTGCATTGTGTTTTCATGAATTCATATTAAGTTTTAGAGTCGGTTTTTTATTAAAATCTTGTGTACAGTACGAATACATTAAAGAACTGTGTTAAACTGCAGATTATAATCATAATCATATATATAAAAAAAAGTTGTAATAGATAAATTTATAAATTGAACGTTAGTTAAAACAATTTAAATGTTTTTTTTTAAATTCCGAGGTATCAAAATAGTGTGTGACTAGTTTACTTTACAATAAGATAAAACTCGTACTGCTTTTTGTAGTTTTATCATTGCAAATAGGGTTAAGTAGCAGAGAGAAGTAAGTCCCTAGGTATCAAGTCAATAGCTATCAGCGTAGTAAAGTATGACTACACTGTTCTAGTTTTATGCCATTATTTCCCTAACAATTCTCTCTTTGCTTAAAGGTTTAGGAATTTGGAGTCATATTACTGACAGAAAGATGTCGGATTATTCGTAGGAAGTTCAGGATAAGGAAACTGATACAACAAAAACATAATTTTAGAAAATAGAAATCAGATGTGTTAGGGAAACGTAAAGACACTTTTTTTAATACAATAAAATTCTTTCTTTATATGGTTTAGATTAGATTAGATTAGATTATATTAGGGTGGATTCCTCCTTTGAGAAGGCCTCCTTGCACGTCAACCTTTGGTTTATTGTGCTCTTTATATGGTTACTTTAATAGTTTTAAAAAAACTCCTCAGTACAAAATTCAAATTTTAGTTTATATAAAAAAAAAAATAAAATATGATTTTAAGAAATATAGGTTACTTGATTTTGAGTTATATATTACTTTTGTTGGTCCATATCGTGATTGCTAGTCGTAGTTTTGTATCTCATGTTTTGGAGCCATAATTTGCTGTCATTTACCCTACAAGTCGGTGTGTGCACCTAATCCCAGAAACACTTTGTGTATGTATTTTAATTTAAGACATTCTCCAGCGTAATTACAATCTGATGATGGAGTTACAGCTCCGAAACATGTCCTCCCATATACCTACCTAGAAGCAACGAGATGGACCAACAAATGTAATATATGACTATCATATAAGTAATAGTGGCTTGGTTAACACAAAAATGCAAATAAATATATATTGTAATAATGGGTAATTAATTACATTATTACAACCATCGAGCACTCTAAAATATATCCTTTTTGGAAGACAAATTTCAGTATTTCATGCCACCATCATCAGATCGACCTCAAAAAGTGTTCATTCCACTGTTTTGGAATACGTCGTAACAAATTATACACAATTTACATAAAACATTAAAAACACAAACACTTGAACAAATCTAAATATATACACTGTCTGTAAAATCAACTTCACATATCTCATGAGGACTCCTTTACACATGTCATTTCATGGAGTCCTTATCTCATATAAAGATTGCGCAAGACCGCAGTTGTACCACAGACTATAGAATTACTCCATACCTCTCACTGCCATAGGAAAAATGGTACGGGAAAATTAAGTTAGTTTTGAGCCGCTAGAGTTCAGGTGCGTAGCTACTGTAAGTTATTATCAGACCGATGTTGTCAGATCGCACGAGTGATATGGTGGGGGCGAGTGAGTACTGATCAAGGTCACGTCGATGTGACAGGGTCGTGTCCTACTGTTCTGCCGTGTGCACTGGTTTCTTGGGTCTGTTTGACTGATTAGAACTTACCTTTATTATTTTAAATATCGGTAGCGTGATAATAATTGACTTGGCTATCTCATGAACGTTAACTGTATTTAATTCAATGACAAGTATAGCAATATACATTAAGCACAATATTACAGAAGGTATTGCGATAATATGTAAAACAATAACTGGCAAATTAATTCCTGCGAAAGTAATTGGTAATATTGTTTATTTTTAGTATACAGTATATAATAAAATACCACACTATCAGACTGTCTAACTGGTTTTCAACAACAAAAAACAGCACTGATGAATTAAAAATATATATAAACAATGCAAATAATAATATGTATACCGGTATGTATTACAATATAATAACTGTATACCTACCATGACAAATTTATTAATAACTGGTACAGGTACATAATAGGTATATTCAATAGATTTACTCATCAGAAAACGGTCACACATAATTTTACTATTAATAAATATTTACACTGGTATCCTGTTCAAGCAATAGTGCTTCTGTACACGTTGGTGAAACAGTTGCTCAGAAACGTATCACTTATTAAAATGAACAACACTATAAAATAAGTATGCGTATTTGATTTAGAACAAAACAAAAGCAACATTTCAAATTGTATTATAAACTAAAAAATAAAAACAACAGAGTTCCGTAATAATTGTAATCTACATGTATATTTTACCTGCACAAAAAAAGTGCACTGTGTTCATTGGTTGAACACATATACTGACACATTTATTATGTATATTTTAACTCAACACTAGCAGCAAAACTATTATAATTTAATGTACATGGATAAAACGGACATAAACGACACTAAAACATTTGCTACTCAATACCCTTCTATTTATTAATAAATTAAACAGTTTGAATAATGATAAGAGTAATAATTACAGTAACTATGCTATTATAAAAACAAACAGATTTTAAAATAGTGAATCCATCTGTGGGACGATAACTTTTGTTTGGAAAGGAAAACAATGATTAAAGCCCATTTTCTTACAATACATTACACATTTACATTCATTTATATATAAGAGTAAATAAAGAGTAAGTAAAGAGTACATTCATTTTTTACTTAAGAGTAAGTCTATACTAATATTATAAAGAGGTAAAGTTTATTTTTTGTTTGTTTGTTTGTTTATATGTAGGGGGGTAATATCTGGCACTACTGAACCGATTGAAAAAATAATTTTACTAATAAAAAGCTACACTATCCCTGAATAACATAGGCTATAATTTATTTCGATAAAAACCTTTTTTAATTCAATTTTTGTAAATTTAGTCGGAAAAAATTCTTAGGTTAGGCCTGGAATGATAAACCAACACAAGTATTTACATGTATTACCACAGCAACCAATTCAATAAAATAGCAGATAATATAGCTGTTTGCTCCAATATTTCCATTAACAGCTGATTTCAAAATTTGAAGCAATTATTTTTGTATGTCTAGCTTTTAGGTTAGGGTTTTAAAGTGTAGACCTGAGCCTTGCTGTTTCTTTAACCATTATTATAAGTGCTGTTATAAAATATAAGAAATAATTTGATTTGAACATTTAACATTATATACCATCTTAATTTTGAAGTTATTATTAATCCTACACCTTTATTATAATTAAACATAACATGTGTTTTTAGAAGGATCCATTGGGGGTTCGCGTGCGGAGTACGCAGGGGTCTCCCCTAGTAAAATATAAATTAATTGGAACAATGTAATTTTGTGATAAAGATGTTTTCAATAAAAACATGCTCAATGTATAATAAATGTTAAAAACAGTTTGTTGTACAAATAATAAGTAATATTATTGAATTGTAAAATGATACGTTTATTAGGTTGTGGCTAAGCTTGTTTGTTCCGGAACTTTTTACTGGGGTCTAATTCTTCGGTAACATGTGGGTCTTATTTTAAGGTATTATTTAGTTAATTTATAGGATAATATAGCACTTTGGATAGGTAATATTTCTAGTGATTATACTAGAAAGCATAGTCTTGCTCTTTAATACACACAATAATTAAATTAGAATCAGGTAAATTTGTAAGTTTGTTTCTAAACAGAGCGCTGATCTACTCACGGAACCCAGCGTACAGTAGCTAGCTGCTGTAAGCTCGGTCAGAAGTCGGATGCCGAGCAGCATGGGCGTACATTGGGCAACACTTTTCAGCGTACATCGATGGTGGCGCGCACTGAGAATGAGCGTACAAATTGACGTTTAAAAGCGTACCCATTTTTAACATGTCAGTGAGAGGTCTGTAGTAATTCTACAGTCTGTGGTTGTACACATGCACTCCATGAAATGACATGTGTAACGGAGTATTTTTGTGATATGTGTAGTTGATTATTCAGATAGTGAATATATTTAAATTTGTTCAAGTGTTTGTGTTTTTAATATTATATTTTAACAGTGTATTATAGTTTGTTACGACGTGTTCCACAACAGTGGAATGAATACTTTTTGAGGTCGATCTGATGATGTTGGCCACTGAAACCGGTAATCCAAAAAAGGTATATTTTAGAGTGCTCGACGGTTGAAATAAGGTAATTAATACCCAATATTATAATAATTGCATTCTTGGAAGATAATAAACATCATGTTTAAATATATTGGATGAATTTTCTATTAAAAAAACTACTATTTTGAATTTTGTTTGTGTTCAGACTTTTTTAAATGTCATATATTTAATTAGATATCACTCAACCTTATTGTCCTCCCTGCACTACAAATTCTTCTGCTTGATCCGTGTACATTGGTCATCATTTTAGAACTAAATCAATGTACAATGTACATACAGAGTGTTCATAAAGTCTTTTTAACACCCCACATTATATCGGTTACTGAACATAAGTTATCAAAACTTTGTTCATTATATAATCTTGTGTTGCATAACAGTATATTTTTTTACATCACTGAACATCTATGTTTTTGGGTAGAGTGTTAACAATTTCAAATGTATAGGCAGGTCATGTAATACACCATTGAAAAGCTTATTAAAAGAGAAACAAAATAGCGCAAACTAGAGCTTAGTATCTTAATTCGTTTGAAAGTTTGGAAAATAATATGATTCTTTGAATAAATATTATGCTTGTGTGAAATTTCATAAAGATATTCCGTAAAAAAAATCATTTCGACCTTGTCTTGATTTGTAAAAAGACAAAACTGAGTGCTATCACAACAATTACCAGGAAAAAAATAAAGGAGGTATTGCTATCCTATCTGTACATGAAAGTGGTGTTTAACAGTTATGCATACAGTTGAGAAAGTCAGGACCAAAAGTCAAGGGTTGTATTCCGGGTTCCATTTACATTTTTCCTCAATGTTTTTCATGTACCCATAGAAACTCAGATAAATTAATTAGTGGTATCGTACTACATATATATACAGTTTCTATTTTTAAATTACGTGTTACATTTAACATCAACCTACAACTTACTCACTCCTAATATTAACAAATTAATAACCTGCTTTGAGGTTATGATAATCATTTTCCAGATATTTGATTGTTCATAACTTTGAAACGAAGAAAGATTCTAAGCTCTGGTTTGTTTCATTGTGTTTCTCTGTTATTAAGCTTTTAAATTTTGTATTACATGACATACCTTTACATTTGAAATTGTCAACCCCCTTACCCCCTCAAGCCCCTCAAAATCATAGAGGTTCATACATGTCAAAACATTTGTTCTGTTATGGAACACAAGACATATACAAAGTTGTATTAACATATTTTCAATATCAATAATAATAAATGGGGTTAAATCCGTTTAACCCCTTTTATTATTATTGATATTGAAAATAAGTTAATAAAACTTTAAGAACACTCCGCATACATTTATCATTTGTACTTTGTTGTTGCATATGTGACAACTGAAATGTCTACTGCAGGAATGCTATTTGTGAACCGAATGAGACTAATAAATCAATTCAAATCAACATTACAGTTCCACGTTCATAGTAATCAATCCAATATCCTCCTTGCAATATCAATATGGTAATACGAGTATGTTTAAATAAATTCATCTATATGTATTTACTATTAATTTAAATAGTACATAGATTCACTTATGTAAAACATTTAAGACTTTAACCAACTCAAGCTGGGAAATAAATTGTATATTTTTAATTAGACGTCCAAGTACAAAAACTCCAGTCATTTCGTCCCTCCACTTGACACTGAACCTTCCTTGTAGGCAATTAGTGTTGACTGTATTAATGATGCTAATTTGCTCTTCTTCCTCTTCCCTTCAGACTTATGTAATCAAAGAGTTTGACTCCTTTTAATTCATTACTGTATGTTAAGGAATCTAAACAAAAATTGTAACTAACAACGTTGTGTGATTTTTTGTTTGTTTTTAAATTGCTTTTTAACATTTTTACTTTATGGCTAATAAAGAAACAGTAGTGAAATACAATTACTTGTATGGCTCCCTAATTACTGATTACCTTTACAAATATTATTTTCGATTGCGACTGTATTCAACTGTTAGAGTACTTGTATCATAATTCCACAAAAAGCATGCAACTAAAGATATACAATTAGTTTTCAATAATAATTTTATATATTAGGTACACGGTCACATTTAAGGAAAGAACGATAACTGGTACTTTTTTATATTTAAACATGTTTAGTAATAGTTTTTATAAACTTACTGCCTTTACGATTATGATTTTTTTTAGTAAAGCCAAATATACTTGGCTGACATTGATGGCTTCACCTGGTCATAAAACATATATCAACACAAACACTCTTTTTAGGGCAGCCTGACTTCCATAAGAGCATAATGTTAACTAGGTGACACTTAATTCTGGTTCAGTAAGAGCTAGTCATATTTTTTTTTAACATTAGACTTTGCCTGGTTTCTATCGGGAGTTTTTGTTTTTATTTTAAAAAAAATTATGATTTAAAAAAAAGTGTGTTTAAATTTACAATAATTGTTTAATAGAAAAATAGTTTTTATTCACAAAATGTATATAATTTAGAAAAATCTCTATGATAGGAACTAATATTTAGTGCCAAAAACATCTTGTAAAAATTTAATTATGATTCACAAAGTAGTTCTTGAGAAATGTGTCACGAAAGTTTAAAAATTAAAAATTTCGAAAATCCCAAAAACAGAGGAAAACAGGAAACATATTTTACATACTTGGCTAAAATGTAAAAAACATAAATACTCACATAAAATAAATGCAAGTTGTTTTTGTTAATTTTTTATTGTCAATTTATAAGAAGATATTTATAAAGTGTTGTATTTCATTGTAAAGACGAAATTCTGAAGAATAATAATTAACAAAAAACAAAAAATGAATAATAAATATTTTTATTAGGTTGTGATGTCCTTAACAGCATTTACAAAGTGATTTAAACTCAATGTCAACTATAATACACACGACATAGTTAACTATATGGTGTTTAGTTATAGTTTGGCTTTTTTAGCTTTATCACTGAGGATGGCGACTTTGTCGTTGAAACGCGTTTGATTCATTAAGCGTATTTGTTGTGAGATTTTGTGTTATTGTTTTATTTCATCTATAATACACATGACTTATTCTACTTAGAACTTGATGCTCTAAACTAGCTACTGTAGTTCCTAACAAAGGATTTATAAAATAATAGCTGGTACCTACAGGTCGCTTGCAGATGTGGTTATATAAGTGAAAGGACTATCAGGTAAATATTGTGCCTTACCATTACACGGAATAAAGAAAACTATTTTACATCCGAGTTCCATGGCAAAAATATGCACAGTGAGTTTTTGCAAAACGATCTACGTATCCCTTTTAGGTCTAAGTAAATTATTAGCTAGCACCAATAAGCGAAATCCCCGTTTCCTCCCGTTTGTTACTCATAACTCCCGAAAGAACATAAAAATTACAAGTAAGGTTTTTTGGTTCAATCCACATCTATGAGTACGTTTCACATTATGGCATACTGTTTTGATATATATTTAACGGTTAAACTGCCATTACAGTAAATTAAAACACAGAAGATCTTGACAAAGTGTTAAGCTTTTGATAAAAAAAACTGTTGTTTTATTTATTATGGTCACGTGTCACGTCCGCCCGCAGAGCCCATAATTTTCACCATTTTTTATTTTTAAAGAGGAAATCTAAATATTTCAGGGATACAAAGTACTCTAGATTATTCTCTGACCTGCCCTCTACATCAGAATTAAACTTTCGTCAAAATCAGTTCATCCATTCCAGACCGGACCAACAAACAGACAGACAAAACATTTTAAAATGGATGATAAGGTTTTCGTAAAGTGTGAATTCATATATATGAGCTTAGAAAATGTATTTATTTCGAAATCAACACTTAAATTTTTGTATATGCATTATATATGTTACTAAGTAAAGAAATTTTTTCCTAAGACATTCTTTAAATTTTACCAAAAATATATTCATATATATTTTTCACTCAGTTTTTATCATACATTTTTTAATTTATTCCATTAGGAACTAACAATTGCTATCATAAAACTGTGGTAAAAAATTTATGAAGACAACATATTTAACGATTGCTGAGGTAAGTTTTTAATATTTATAAAATTTGAGTTTTTGGAAAACATAATTTTAAAATGAAAAACAAGTTATAATATTAACCATATAATAGCCTCCAGCTTCATAAAAAAAACATGTTCTTCGTCCTCTTCTGCTGCATTCTGTTTTTCCATCTTCAGTTTAATTATTTTTTTTCAAAACATAAATTTCTTTACTCCTAATACCCAAGTTATTACTGTAAACATTTATTGAGTCATGTTTTGCGGTTTTCGATAATGGTATTGAAAATAAATGAGTAAACATTTTAAACAATTTCAAATAGATATTTTCAATAACCTTCTAGAGAACATTTCTTTAATTTACCAAGTGACATTTTCGTATTTGCGTGAGTATTTTTGTTTGTTAAAACATTATCCTCACAATAAATTGTGCAGCACGCCGGACACTTTCCCACCTATTATTTTTATTTAACCTTTATTGTAACTATAAGTTTGTATATCTCTTGTAACTATTTACAGTCTGGAAAGAAAGCAAGTACATTCGATTAACATAAAATATAATGTGTTTAATAAAACAGAAACACAAATATACAGTCATGTGTTAATATCTTTAGAGTTTTTCACAATTTCAATAGTTTAACAAGCAAAATGTAACAGCACATATTTATCGAAAGATTTTGCTTAAGTAAGTATTAAGTGAGAATTTGTACTGAGTCATATTGCTAAACGTAAGTCGGTTAGTTTCTTCACTCGCTAATACTTTAATATCACTTAACAACGAGCTGTATCAAGGTCTAAGTCAAGCCAAAGTTTAAGCCCCGGAGGGAAGTTATAGGGATTAAATGTTATTGTTAAGCTTTCTTAAGTTTAATCTGTAAGGGCAATTTTAGTTAAGTGAAAGTGTGAAGAGGGTTTTAATTAAATCTAAAGTAGCTGTTGAGTGGAATTTGTTGGGTTAAACACAGCTGTTACGATACTGGTGGGTGGTGAATAAAATATTTTTGGAATCGGCTTAATATTTGCATTTATTTGTAAAGTTAGTTCCCTAAATTTATTTGCATTGGTTATTTATAGACTGTTAAAATACGATACAGTGTGGCACTAGGTAGGCGACACTGGTTTTACATCTGTATTTATTTAAAATCTATGGCAAAAATAAACAGCTGATAAGTTTTTGCAATCCACATTTACCAACATTGACTGTTAGAATGCGCGCGACCTCTGTAATAATAGTGCGTTTTTAATACTCGTGCAAAACTTGTAGCAAGACGACTTCCGCCATTTACTTCTACTGTAGTATTGAAAGTAAGCGTGTCGTTAGTTATCGCTGTCTTGAAACTGTGTCTTGATATAATAATATACCTTGTATTAATAGTTGCTTACAAAAAATTATTAATATTGTTGTAGCCATGAGTAAGGTATTGACTCTTGACGCAAGTAACATTCTACAAATGAAACAATATAATATATAGATTATAACTAAACTCTTTATTATATAAAACTATTCCTGTCATTCACGAAAAATCTCTGGTTCTACTGTGCATGCGTCAGTATCAATGCCACCACCACCATGCCACACTACCCCAATCCAAATGCTCCTGCCCGAAAAATCGTCTTTCCCGAAGATATATATGAGAGTATACAATAACCTGCTTTTGAATGGTGGGGAGTGAGCGGTGAAGCAGTGAGATGATGAAGGGTTTGGGGAGCGAAGTGAGCAGATGGCAAAGCTCTCTGGTTGTACACATTTGTAATTAGATGAATTAAAAGAAAAACTCCAGCCACTAAGTCGCTTCCACTAGGCAAAAACTAGTTTCCCTTGTCAGCAATTAGTGTAGACTGTGTTAAATGATGCTAATCTGTTTTGCTTTCCTCCCATTTATATTATCGTGAAAAAATTATTGAATTCCATTTAAACAAGGACATACTAGATATATAATCGTCAGTGCTATCCGACCACCACCGCTGCTAAGTCACGCGGTTCGTCGTTCGTCTTAGTAAGGACTTGCGCATTTCCACCCACCCTATGTGTATAACATATCTCCACGCATCCCTTAAATAATTTTACCCATCCGTCACCAATTCAAATAACAAATTCTATCCTATTTAATTCTGTTTTATTTAATTCTAATGTTAAGAAAATCAGGACGTCTATAGACAAAATGGAAAGTAATTTTTTTAAACCATATACGCATTCATCACTGAAAAGGAAACATTATATATTTAATAGTTTTTTACTGAACGTTTTGAAAAACTTTCTATAGGAAGCCAGGTTTGTGGCATGACTTCAAAGATTTAAAGCGTATAATATCAGATTCGATAACCTTGGACCAAAAACTCACATTGAACTTGGTCCAAATGAATTATTTTTTTTCCATTTAGGCCTACATACATATTGAGTTATGCCATAGTAAGTGCTAAATATCAATTTAAAACTTATAAAAAAATTATTGAAATGCAATTGTTTCTTCTTTCCTTTATTTAAGTTAAGTATAATGGAGCCAAGTTTCAGGTCTTTAACTTTAGAGCTAATAGAAAGTGTATGGACTATTATTTATTTTTAAGGGTAGCTGTACAATATTACCCCTTAAACACATGTGATCATAAAGAAAATGGTTATCATTTTTGGTTATCCAAAAAAATATGTACCAAAAATAAACTCTCTACTTGTAGACGAAAGTGGAATTTATATTTAATGTATACACAGTTTTATCTTTGTTATGTAATGAGGCCAAGTTATAAGTATGCAAAGTTTGTTTTTTATAAAGGGTGTTGTTTCTGGCGTTAAAACAGGCCATTGTTGTTATTAATTGTTTTGTCAAAGTGAACAACTGAATAACCAAGCTGGTCTGCAAAAGTTATGTTTTTTAAATGAAGTTGCAACACTAATTTACTATCTTGAATGTGTAATAGTTTTGATTTATTTAAAAAAATACTGTACGAAGGTAAAAGATGTACCGCGAAACAAAATTTTGATCCTAAAATTTCGGATATAATTCAGAACTCTATAGACAGATTTTGTATTACTTGGTGAAAATTTCAGTGATGCCAACAAAAATTAATATCCTACAACTAATAAAAAAAAACTAAACATTTGTTTGCCCATAATTTCAAATGATTACGACGTGGCTTATTTAACTTTGCATTTATCCCCCCTCTTCCATTCAAAGAAACGAGAGTTTTGTTTAATAACAAAGTAGGAGGGTTCCTTCGTCTTACCTTTTGTTGGATATTGCAGAGTTAATTTAATTGTCAAGTTTCCCTAACGAGCAGGCTGTTGTAAAGAAACACGCTAACCTGTATAGAGCTTGGTAATATTGCGTTGTATGAATTTCTCAATCATAATTGAATACGTTGTTATTTCACTCCCCTGTGTTAAACTAAACCCTTATGGTCAAAACTACAATTTATTTTAATTACAATTTATAAATTAAATACTTTCAAAATTACTTAAATCACTTAACTCATATTGGCCAACTTTACAAGACAAAGTTCAGTGTGGAACTTCAAGACCTCAAGTTCTATATTGGCTTATTAACTTGATATCTTATTTATTGAAACTCTACATTAGTGTTTAACAAACATCATACACTATTTCAATTATATTATAAAAGTATAACAGTTACACATCAGATTTGAAAGTTCATTCGTTGGATTATTTCTGTTGTGATTGGCTGGCTATTTTTTTGTAAGTGACCAATTCGATTTTGTTTACATAACTTGATTCGAATTTGATCCAAATCTTGACCAAGAATGAAGCTCAGTAAATATATTAGGAAGTACACTACTAAGTTGTTCTTAGTCCTGGCAACTAAGTTATTTAGCCTCCAAATAAATGTTTCATACTCTCAAAGAAGGTTTTCATCTGGCTAATCGTATTAAAACTGACCTGGCAGTAATTTCTTACTAGTCATTTGTCAGTAAACTTACTACTCGCCAAATTTTGTTGACCGAAAAAAGACATATATAGTTTTTTGTATTTGGTAATAGAATAAGTTTGGTAATAAACCCAGGAGCTTTGTTCTGTGGCGTAACAAATGGCACTGCAGGGAGGCCTCACCGATGTTCCTGAGGTGGCCTATCACAGAATAATTCGAACGTGATTAGGGTTTCTTAACTATGTCAGACCAGACACTTGGTGACACGAACTCAGAGTGGCCTGTACAACCTAGTTGTAAAACATCACCATATTGTTTTAGATTCAGAACAGTATGAACAAGTTCTTTAAAAACCCCTCTGTCGCAAAGGTAAATAATAACAACAACTCCCACCTGAAAGTAATAAAGGAACTTATATCTAAAGGCAGAAATTGAATTCCGTTTAAAAAGTATTAAATTACTTGTATCTATTAGCATCTACTTCCTCAACCATAGTACCTTTTCATCCATCTTTCATATTTAGGCCATACAGCCTTTTGTGTTCTTCCTACTAGTATTTCATACTAGTATCTGATCCAATTTGTGTTCTCAACCAAAAAGATGTGTTAACCTTGTGCAAAATACACCTCTTCAATATACATTTACGGAATTCGATTGGTTTACTTGGTTCCTTCTACATTACAGTTTGAAAACACAACAAAGGTAAACCTAAGCCACGCCCACTAGTGTTTACCAGCACAACTTATGATGTGACAGTAACTAAAATGATACATAGTGATCATAATTAGGCCAGTTAACAATAAATTATTAAACTAAATTGTACCATGTGACATTTAATTAAACCAATACAACCTAGAAGACATTTGAAGTTTAATAAAGCGTACAACTCTGCTGCACACAACCCAGCATAACCTTAAACCCGAGACAATAAAGCACAATTATTAAAGGTATAAGCATAGTTTTAAATTACGGTAAATTTAATTAAACCTAACTTTATCTATTTAGTGGGGCCTGCTTCCTTTCTACGTATCGTACAGTATTTTGAAGATACTAAAATACTTCAAATACCAGTTTTGTTTTATTAGAATGGAAAGAACATATAATTTTGTTTGGTATAGTCAGATGACAGAATGTTCAAAGCGACCCAATAAGCCGGATTGTCGGAGAAAAGTTAACTTTAATCCCCGAAGTCTAGCTTAGCCGTAACAAGATTAACTTGTATAAAGACAAAGAAAGTGTTTATTGCGAACTGTCAAGTCTCGTGTCACTTACACATATGAAAATCTGTATTTTGTTTATTTATGTTGTTGCAACAGTTATATCTCCTTTTTGTATCATATAATGTATACTATTACTGGGTTGTGAGCTCCATTTCAAGGAGAAAACCAAGATTTGTTTGGTAACGAATTTCCGTAGGAAAGATTATCTATTGCAGTGACCCTTATGGTGAGACCTTTTGGTCGGGAGTAGTAAATGAACATCGATAATGGTATGGTACCCAAAACGTGTTTTGTGGTGTAATTAAAAATTATGTTTATATTTGTTCGCTCTTTAACGGCGTATTTTAAGTCCGATTTATTAAAAAAAGTTTACAAACATTGGTTGTCTAATTTTTACTAAAACTACTCGTAAAATTTTAGGCTTTCGGATATTTAACCAATCAAGTTTTTCGTATTATAACTATTTTCGAATCTAATACAACTTCGTGTAACTTTATCATACATAGGCTACTGAATATTCTTTCCACTTTTAACATAAACTAAATATGAATAATTAGTTCATACAGTTGTTAACTTCACACTAAACAAAATAAAATGACAACTTAATAAACATAATAAATTATATAGTCTTAATATTTACTTAAATGTAGGACACAGTAAGGTCATCAAAAACCTCAATACACTTCAATGGGTACCTACAGTGATACTTAAATATACTGAAGTGCAACCGTCACTTGTAGCCGTTACTTGTTACAACAATAGAACTGATGGCCGAATGCACGCTCATTAGCAACAAAAGACTCTTTAAGTCTGATTCAATTAGTGTTTGTATCAATTACTTTCAGAGACCATGTCAGTCTATTAAATAGGACGATTCCGAATTGGGCAGGGAGATAGGTGTTCAATCTATGCTTTTCAAACAAAGAATAACTTTTCTTGTATCATAAGAGTGATACTTACTATTTTGAATGTATTCCGCTTAAACGAACAACATCAAATTCCTTCAAGAATGTATATGCTCAGGACTGTTGATTTTTTTGTTAACACTACTTCATGACTCTATGTTTGAATTTGTATATAATTTGTATTGCCTTTTTTATAGGAAGTCAAATAACCTTTTAAGGTACTGTTTGTTCAAATTGCCCTATAAAATAACCCCATAATTTTAATGGAGGTAAATTACTTCGTAATACTCCAATCCCAACGCATAAGCATGAAAGGAAATGAAATTATTTTGGATACATTTTCATGTGAGTGTTAAAAAATTCACAAATCGAAGTAACTATTTGACACATCTTATCTATATGATTTGTCCAAGACAGTTTTCTGTCTGTAATTAGGCCCAAAAACTTTCCGATTTAACTTCTAGCCAAACATGGTCTATACACTATTTTATTAAAAATAGACACGAAATAAGTCTAACTACGATTTAATTGAAGATTTAATTCTTCAAAATAATTTATTGACTTCCTACTCCACCATTGCAAAACATTTCCTCCCAAATTTAGACAAGACTTTCCACAAAATGAAAGGTTTGTGTAAACCGCAAACTAAATGACACTATCAATATTAAGGAGATCAAAAAATAATGTCTATATAATAAAAATAATATAGAACCAAGAATAAATAACTGCGGGACTCCCAACCAAGAGGCAAATCACTAGATAAAACTCCAGCTACATCAACAGTTTGAATCCAATTTGTCATTTATGATTTAATAATATTTCAAGGGATAGCTCTTGTATAAAATATGACCAACTATCTTAAAATTAAGACAATCAAATGTATTACTCAAATATAGAAAGACGCTGATATCATGATCTCTACTGCCTTGAGTTGTAAAACTAATAAGTCTCATTACGTCATCAATTGTTACTTTACCTTTCCTTGAACAATATTCACAGCCAGAAAGAAGTTAAACCTAATTCAACAACTTTGTTAGTCTAGTTAAAAATAATTTATAACTTTGCTGGATTCTGACAAAAGTGAGACCGGTCTGTGGTTGTTTACCATTTGGAAATCCTCCTTCTTTAAAGCAGGTATCATTTCGGCAACTTTAAACATATCTGAGAATACTAAAATCTTAAATGACTATAAAATATGAGTGAGCTTGAAAGTGCGAATGATTACGAGTAGGTAAATATCTTTATTTTAATATACAATTATTTTACTTGCTAAGCATTGAATACACGAATTTAAATTTTCTAAAACTGAAAACATTCTATTCACCAGTTCTAAAAAAAAAACTTTATGAAATCATTTTGTCAGCGATAATTATGTTTCATTAAACATTAATCTTCATGAAATTTTTAAATTTGTACTCACTTATAGATAGCTTGAACCGAGTGGAGACTGTTGTTACAACAGTCTAGTATATAGTTTGTTAGAAGCTTATTATTCAGCCACCCTGTATCTGCCGATTGTCACGTGACTTTGAAGATTATTATTTACAGCCAAGCCAAGACTGAATCAGCTGTTCCCCAACTTTGACTTACGGCGTGATTACTTGAAAGTTTAATTAAATCCACATCTGCAATATTTATCACACGTAACTCTTGCATCTGCCGCTTGGAAAAACTAGTTCGTGATCGCCTCTTATGTAGAACTTACAATTTTATATTACTCTAACTTGTTAGCGAATTTCTATTGAAAAGATTAGTTATTGCTGTGACCCTTATTGCGAATCATAAGGTCGGGAGTATTAAATGAGCACCAGTCATGGACCTCAGAACACGTTTTGGGGAGTCATTAAACATTTTAATATATAGGGTAAATGTGTTCGCACTCTAACGGCAGCATTTTCAGTCCGACTTGGACCAAATTTGGTACACAGGTTGGTTGTTTATGTCGCTCGGATGAGTTCGTTAGCAAAAAATCCTACAACCGGAAGCACGTTTTTTGACTGGAATTAATGATATTTTTATATTTTTCATACTAGAATGAAACTCGTTTGCAGTTTTATTTAAAAAAATAAATGTAGGATATTATTCTGTACACTTTTTAACATTAGCCTACCCTACATATAGCTCCCTAGGTTCACCCGAAATTGATCAAAACGTAAAATACCGTAATAATAGTACCCTCATTTAATCTGCGTGGATTATTTTAACGTGTGGGCATCTTCTGATCCGAAGCCGACGGCTAATATATTTCGTACACAAAAGCAGCTACTCAAATCCTTTGTGAGTAGATCAATTTACCAAATAGTTGGTTGAAACCCTAAAATCATAAAAACGTAATTTTGGAAATTCGCTCAACTCACGTCAGAGGTAGAATAACTGAGTTATTACAATTATTTAGTGTTTCGTAGTTATTATTTAGTTACTTGAACACTTTTGGAGACCAGTAAATGCAGGAAGGAGGAGGGAAGTTACCATATTCAGATAGTGAATTTTTTTTTAACTTCTAATCTTTTTTAAGCGTACAATGTCCAAAATAAATGTGATGATTGCTCAAAATCGAAACAAATAAAATAAACAGAATGATAATGAAGTGACAATGTATGCCTAATAAATAAAATTGTCGTTTAGTGTCCAACACTTGAAATTCGAAATTAGCTTTTTTTGCCATAGAGTTTTTATGAATAAATTTACTTTTGATGTATAATTTTTTTATAGTATTTTGAACCTTTTGACAATATTTTGACATAATATACAATAGATTATGACAATTAAGCTGCAATCTTTAGTGGCGCTAATTGCAAAATTTAATTCTGTGAAATAAGCTGTAGCAGTCTTCAGCAGTAAAAGTTTTAAGTTTTTATTTATATTTCATTTTATTCTATTAATTTTACTCTATCAACATTGATGAACAAAAATGAACATAGTAGCGAAATTATGATTTTTATGGGAATACAGGGTCTTAGGAGTTTATGAGTTTAAGGTTTTCATGGTCAATGGCATTGTGCTAAATGCGTATGTATATCCGTGAAAAGCTCAAATCATGAAAGTAAGTAGTACTTGTAGTTTAAGAAGTTAAGTGAAAGTTAAGATTTTACTCAAAAGACAAAAAGAAAGGTATTTTTGGAATCCACGGAAGTAGACCAAAAAGTGTTGTAATTAAGTAAAATTGCGAATTTTGAAAATTAAAAAGTTGGTTAAAGTTACATAGTTCACGAAGCTAAACAATTTTGTAGCTAACCATTTACAATAAAAATAAATTATACTGAATTCCTACAAACTATATATATTATCTAAAATTATTTAATATTATTTCTAATTGATAAAAAAAGAACATTTAAAATTCGATTAAACAATTAAATCAAGCAATAATTAGCGAAGCATTGCCAGGTCCACTAGTTTGTTTATTAATTATAAAGATGTGAATTTTATCTATTTTATAAATAGTTTAGATATTTAGTAAAAATATTATTTGGTACAGATTTAAAACTTTAAGGCCTAGTCAAAATTAATTCTATAATTACTGGAGGCTGATTTTGTTCTACATAAAAATAAAATCGTAACTCATTAATAAGTTTTGCTTAGTTATAAGTCTTCCAACTATAAACAAAATAAAGACACAAACTTTGATCAAAGTTGCTCTCATTAAAAATTCGTCCTTTGAAACAAGTTTCTAACACATTTATTACACTTGAAAACTTAATCAAAATTTAATAATTATTCAATGAAATTGCTGTAGATAGTGTCTGGTACACTTCTGATGCTAGACATTTTACTAATTAATTCTAAATGGCAATAACATTATTGCTTTAAGTTATAAGAACAAAAGCAAGGGACTTACCACTTCTGAACAAAAATAATATAATTTTGTGTGACTATAAAAGTCTTTTCATTGTACTGGGGACATAAAAAGACCTGAGGGGTTTTAATGAGTGACAGCATCTGTAAAATACATATCTAAAACTAAAAACCATGACTTTTAAATGTTGACTTTAGTTGAATAAAAATGTTATGTGTGAACAAGATGGTGAATCCATATTATACACGGGTTATAATTACTGAAAGTGTTTAGCGTTTCCAAATGAGCTTTGATTTTATAAAATACTTATTGTGGTTCGTTAACCACTTATAAGGCACGTTTTGAGGAGAACAGAGTTTTTAAGTAGGGAGAACAGATTAGAAAGGATGGCTTTTGGGAAAGTTTCTGGAGTAAGAAGAGAAGTCTTGGGAGACCGGTGGCTTCGGTGGACAGACGCCGGTGCGGGCGTCAAGGAGAAACCAGAGGTGTGCCAGCCCAGATGGACGTCAAGACGAGGAAGCTGAGCTGTCCCATTATCAGCGCCACCAGGAGAGAGTAAAGGTGATGTAACAGTTTGTGGATAAAATTGATAATAGTTTTACGTAAATTCTGGATTAGAAACCGTTTCTGTGGGTTGATCTATTGGGAGAGTTAAATATATATTTAAAGGAATTCATATTTGGGGAGTAGAAGTTTGTACTCAGTTTTGCCCGTTATGCAAGCATAAGTTTTAGACGGGAGTTTACTGTAATTATATTATTACATAGTGTAGAGATTAAATGGATGTAGAGTTTTCAGAATAAAATATATTTGTATATGTATAGTCCTACTTATATGTGTGATATATGTTTCTACCCTCTCATTAAAGTTTCGTAATATATGTTTCATTTCCATTTTTCTAAATTTATGTAAGAAGCTACTACTAGCAAACCTTCTGAGTTTTTATCCCTCTCGCTTTTTAGTTTATCTACATCTGTGTTTTATCATTGTATACTCGTTCTTTCTCTCTTAAATCTCCCTAGTGTTTAAAAAGCAAACAGAACAAATCGTGTAATAAATATAGATTGTGTCACTGTATGAAATATTTAAATGTCATTGTACTAGATTTATACTTTAAAACTTGTATGAATAATAGATGTTAGATTTGCAAACTGTTGAACGGTGCGGTGATACAAATAACTGCACATACTATAGACCGAGAGAGACAGTGTAAACGCTACTAACGCCATCTATCGATAAAAAATATTCAATAATTTTCATATTTTTAGAATAGGCATATACCGTATAACTTGTATACAATAAATGCTATTAAAATTTTTATATTCTCGCATATTTCTTATTTAATTTACTTCTTGTCATACAAGCCTTCGATGTTAAATTTGCATTAAATAAACCAAAATTTTGTTTTAGTTCACGCCATGTTGCAAATAGGTCTATTTCCCAGTTTGAACTGAAATCCAATAAATAATGCTAATAGAAAAACCAATCGGATACGGTGTTGTATTTCGAAGGAAAAATATGATTTTAAAATAAAATTTCTTCGGATTGTGAGTAAAGATGTAATTTGTTACGCGGTTGGGCCAGAGATAGTTTATATATTAATTTGTTGCTGCGAATATGGTTTTGTTAGTTATGCCATTTTAATCTAATCAATGCTAATATATATATATAGAATATATATCAATATATATATATATATATACCCGGTTTCGCTTCTTAAGTTGATCGCAGAAAATTTACACATGCAAGTGGCTCTCTGTTAGAAAATATCATATCTCAAGTGGATCTGTATACATTTGTAAAATATACGCATCGTAGTGGCTCACTTGTGTAAATTTCATTAACTCTTGTTGATCTATATTCGTTTGTAAAATATACGCATCGTAGTGGCTCCCTCGTGTAAATTTCATTAACTCATGTTGATCTATATTCGTTTGTAAAATATGCGCATCGATGTGGCTCTCTGGTGTAAATTTCATTAACTCTTGTTGATCGATATACGTTTGTAAAATATGCGCATGGTATTGGGTCTTTTCTCGGACAGTATAATTTCTATGGGACTGTCTGTGCTGTTATGATTGTAAAGCTAAGATGCTTTGAAAGAAATTAATGTTTCTAATAATTTATAATTTATAAGGATATTTATACTCATCTAATTCAAAGGTAAGTTTATCTTTTTGATATTCAATAGGAAAATAATTGAAGTAAAAATGTATTGTTTAATTTATTTTAACGTTTAAAACAATTACGACATTGTTAAGGTATTCTTTTGCTGTTGGATATTTTAAGAAAATTTATAAAATGGTTTATAACTAGTTTAGGCAGAACTCACACTATTCCAAATAGAAGAAATTATTTGAGTAAGACATAAAAGCTTTTTATGGCAACGTGCTTTCGATGATGCACACCTGTTAAAGATTACCAAATAAACGTTTTGTTTGTTCTAGTCTTTTGTAAATTGTTTGCCGACTATTTATTTGCTTCAGACAATATGATTTATACAAATTCTTATAATCTGGTTCATTTTGTAGGCAATTACTTACAAGAATAGTAGTAGCATTTCTTGAACAAATGTCCCTTTTTTTAAAATATCATACTCAGACATTCCGGTTTCAAACATTTTGATTGAAAGAGTATTTTAGTAGGTCGTTTAGACAGCGATGACACCATAATGTAAGTTTGTGTTGTCGCTTAATGGTAAATACAAATTTACATAATTATTTAAGTTGCGCCTAATAGAACTTAAAGAACTAAAGAGGAAAAGACAGAAATTCTGATACCCTACGCACTATTAATTCAAAGTTCCCTATGTTTTCCAAATTATTTTTACATCAACATATTAAAAGACTACTTAACAATACATTTGTTTGTGCTTACATTAATTTTTTTTAATTACTTTACATTGAAAAAAAGCAAGGTTTGCATTTTTTTAAATAGGCCTAACCTAGATTGACGGGCTACATTTATTGTTAATGTACTTGCAATGTATATTGTAAATATTGAGCTTGACTTGTGAGAAGATATACTTGATAGAGTAAACTTTAAACACAAAATCTCACAACTAATACAATAGTCAAAATATAATTAACTCATAATGTGACTATTGTAGCTCGTGTATCACTGAAGATGGCGACTGTGTCGTTGAAACGCGTTTGAGTTAATTATTAGTTGTGAGATTTTGTGTTCAAAGTGTATTCTATCAATGTATATTGTGTTTTTATATTTGGAATAAGCGATTAGTGAATAGTATAGGGTGAGTTTAAATTATTAAAATGCTTTCTGCCTGTTATATGAGTCCTAATCTGGCGATAGAAATCAATTGAGTTAAACTGCCTTTTGCAGAGAAAGAAGCGACATCTCAACAATTTTATAGTCATTTAAAGCATTATAATCATCCATCTTGTTTTTAGTAATATGTATATTTTTGTTATCAAACTTTAACAATTCAAATGTAACAAAAAAAGAACACACCTATTCATACACCTGTTCTTCACAGGTATACGATCCGTTGACCCGAAGGACCATTCTGACTTCGTTTTTGTTTAATTGTGTTGTTTTATTTTATGTTAACACTTTCCTATTCAAGTACAGTAAAACTAATAAGGTATAAATTAATCAATTATAGTTATTATGGCGTAGCACATTATCATAATTTTTGTTCTACTCAGTTTTAAGTATACATTACGTTGACATTTCACATAAGACGGATGTTTCCTAAAGTATTAAAAATAGTGGGCATTTTACTGCTTAAATGTTTTACCTTTCTACCTTGTTTTTTTTGTTTGTTTCATTGTGTTGTTTTAATTTTATGTGAACATTTTCCTATTGGAGTACAGTAAAACTAATAAGGTGTATTCATCAATAATTGAGGGGTCTAACTGAAAAACTTGCATTCTCCAGTTTTCAGAATTTTAGAGAAATAGACAAAAACTTTGATTTTTAAAAGAAAAGACCGTTAAAAATTGTTTTACCTATACTTTGTAGACTGTACTTAAGGAATACATTTAAACTTACTGAACTAGTTTTACCTCCCTTTAAACACGGGAAATTATACAAAATATTCTGGAGAATGTAAGTTTTGCTTTTAAGCATTGGAGAATGTGAGTTTTGCACTACATTATTTTGAGATTGTTAGTTTTGACACTATCCAACTTGGAACGTTTTAAGCAAGAAATTAATCTCATTTTACATGTAAGTTTATAAAATGTATGATGAGTGAGTGTGTAATGATCTAAATAAATAGGTACACAGAATCAAGTTACAAAAAAATATTTATTACATGTCATGAATTTGGTTGATACTTAAAATCTATATCTGGAAAGTAGGGACTTCTTCTGCAACATGACATTGCTCCTCTTCGATTTCTCTAATTTCAATTTCTGGTCCGTCAAAAACATGTACTGACATTAAGCGTAAGGATTATATATAGTGCAAGTATAGAGAAAGAATTAAAGGGAAAAAGGCTCATTATGTTACCGATAATATCAAGTGGTATTAGGGGCTGCTGCATTTCCACAGTGCCTATTCGCGAATACAACTAAAACCGTAGTACAACTGTAATGAATCCGAAGTTTATGTGTTAAATACAAAATCCGCTGCTTCAGAGCCTAAAACTATTGTGCACAGTCATTATTTATATAATAATAAAGAACGTTTTAAACAATTTTTTTTAAATTTTTTATTTATAGGTACTTATATTTAAATAGGATTGTTGACCAATGTTCTTCTGTGGGACTAATTAGTGTTCTTTAATGTCCTAGTAAAGTAATAATAACTCAGTTGAAATAGTAATTAAGAGCGAAAAAATAATCTACCTTTAATTAATTTCCCTACACAATCTCAATATCATATTAATGAAACTTAACACGCAAGATTTAATATATTATGTTTGGTACTACTGACAGCCAACACAGCATTATCGGTTATCCAGTAAAAGTCAAACGGATATCGAGAAAAATTAGGCTTTGTCGCTCTCTTCCTAACGCTTTAGTTCAAGCAAGAACTCTGCCTTTCAATAGCCTTCAACTCTTAAATTGTAACCGAGACCCAATCTCATGATGTACATTTGTCAATGATTTACAACAATTTAGAACAACTATTGTTTGCTTTTGTGGTCCATGAAGATCTTAGTTTCATTCCAACATTTTTAAACAAAGTAATTTCTAGTGAACTGTTAAATACTATTAGTTGTTCAATTATTGTTCATATGTTCAACAAAATGCTAACGTACTATATGTTTTTTTACGCATAATGTATATTTTAGTAGAATAGTATGGGGTTTTGCTGAAGTCTAACCTTGCCTTGCCTACAGGCATCCCACATAAAATTAATATATTATCATATTTTCACAGATCTGATATTGTTTATTAGTATTGTATTATTCAGTATTGTATTAGATTTACTTCAACATAATATAATAACTAAGCCCACACATTTTAGGGTCTATAAAATAAGTTTTTAGTGAGTAACAAAACTTGAAATGTTGGTTTTCGAAATTTTAAAATAATATTTTTTGTATCAAGGCTGGGTTGCAAAATAAAAACCCCCTGAACCCTGAACTAAACTAACTTAAATGTCTAATAACAGTATTTTTTGAGTTTTTAAACATGTGTAAGTTGCCAACACTTCTTATTTTGATAAAAATATTTCAACAAATAGATTACTAAAGTAGTAGTATTCTAAAGTTTTCCTGATGGGCTTTTCTTAGTGGCTTATAATTAAATAACTTTCACAAAACAAAGTTCAACAAAACCATTATTTGATGGCATTGAAAAATATGAATACTGTACTAATAAAAATATTTCAAACAGAAGTCGGTATGAATAAAATATTGTTCTGTACATTAATAAACATATTTTAATCAAAATAAACAAAAGTTCAAAAAAGGAAATTTTAAGAATAAAAATAATGGTACTATATGAATAATAACATCATTCAAATGCCATTCATAACAATGACTGGTTTTGAAGGGAGTTGTGCTAAAAGAGTTGACTGGGTACCGGTAGCGTTACTACGGGGTAATGTCTCGGACTAAAGTAGGCCTATATTCAAAGCCGGCTATAGGCGATGGCTTTTCGCCATTTAAGATATTTTTTGATGAGGAAAGTATCTTCACTAATCCTAGGAAGTCCTATTTCAGCAAAATTAAATAATATTAAAAAATATCAAACAACAGAGCGTCACTAGTAAAGTTCTACGAATTATTTCCATTGTTTATTACCCACAATATAAAGGGTCACCCCAGGGCTTTTCCCGGCCAGTAAACTTTGGTTTATAGGA
>JAGFPH010002998.1:73971-133993 GCA_018207615.1 Philaenus spumarius | reverse complement strand
CTAAACATTAGAAAAAACTAGAACAAGGTATAAAATGTGGGGGTTTCGTCGCCGGTGGCGCGCGCGGAGCACTTGTATATATTATTGCTACGTATAAAACACCTCTACAGTAGCATTAACTGTTCAACATGCTTTCTTAAATTTATTGAAGCACTTTTAATAACTTAAATGTCTATATTTGACCTATTTAGTGATTTTCTTAATACAAAACTATTGGTTTTGTTTATTTGAATCACCATTTTTGTTCATTTACCAATAAAAATGCTCTTTACTCATAAAGCAACAACTATACGACTATAAAAGTAATAACCTTTTTTAAAGCTCATATTTTATGGAGTATATTGTCACTTTTTTCAATGTTTTATCTTGAACGGTTCTCAAGTTATAAGCGTTTTAATAAACGGCGCCCCCACCATATTCCCCCCTACCCCCGTTGATGTCAACCACGCTGGGGGGCAACAACATGGCTTTTCACGATCACTGTAGTGCCTATAACAATAATCAGAAATAAAATTGTGTCAGGCTTTCCATACATACTCAACCCCCTTCAGATCCTGGACTATATGGTCCTGTTACTAATAAAAAATTACAGGTTATCTTTTATGAGCCCAAGGTCCACTAACATTTTCTAACTGATGAAAGTGATAGTTTTAGCTTATCAAATTATCTGCCATAGTAATATTATACAGTATGATGAACTTAAGAAGCCCATCGTTGGGATTTTGAACAATTTTTTTTTTGAAAAACTTTAAATTGGGAACCTTACCTGAATCTATAAGTGCATTAAAATTACGGTGCTACCGTATTTTAAATCTTCGCAATTTTTCCAATATGGCCGCCATCTTTATTTTTTTAAATACAAACACCATACATTTATTTCAATTTTTGGTATTATAACATGTTGTTTATGACACTTTTGTTTGTTGGTATTTTATATAAACAGGTTGTTTATAGACAAATCAGAGTGCTTCGTATAATTCATGCTCGTAGACTTTTAAAGCTTTTATAATGCCGACGTTAAAATAAAATTCTTAATGATTTTTATTTACATTTATAATCTAAGTGAATTCAAGAAAGCAAATAATAACTACTTTTGAACCTATCTACGATAACCAAGCGTTGTAATAAGGATTCAAGATCCATGATATTGAAATCTTAATTCTATATAGGTACAGATTAACTCTCCTTTCTCCTTTTCTATATAATCGTATCATACAGGATGTTTTGGAACTCTGTAGTCCCGCTTTAGGAAATTGTTCATGGAGTCCGATAAATATAATATACCATATAAACATAATATGTCTGAAAGGTTCTTTGTCCGTCTTTTTTACACAATTATTATAATCGGATCTCATTTGAGATATTCACTCCAAACTTGGTACAAAGAATGATGTACATGAGCATTTTGTAATTGTCTACCAACAAGAAAAGAATCACATTGTTTAAATGTAGAAGAATAAAACATTTAATTGGAAATCGGCCTTTAATAATGTTCTCAAATCTATACAGAGTACATGATTTCACCATTGGTATATTTTAAATTATAAATCTTACAGCAAACATTAAATAGGGAACCTAAACTTGTTTTTGGCCTCCTTTTTCCAATATTGTATCAAACTTTCACATTTATTATGGAACCTCCTATACTTTATTTTAAGATTCTTTTCTTGGTGATATTTTTAATATGTCTAACCGTTTAAAAGTTGGACTGGTATCAAGTTTTAAAAACACCCTAACCGAATGGAATTTTATTTCGTATGAAAACGATTTGAACCAATGAAAAGTTTGATTTATACAAGTCGCTATCTAAATCAAGTATCCTAAATTTGAGATGTCCAGAGGATAATTGCTATATTTGCATCGTCCTGTGACAGTGAACTAGTTAGTGTTTTCTACTAAGTGTCTGAAACAGACTGACAGATGGCACTTCTGAGAATCAGCTCATCACATTTATAACCAAATGTGGAGTCATTTTTAGAAACACTGTCACAGTTCCTTCATGCTCTTTCAATCATTCACTAAGCTTTGTAACGAGATTCAACCAAAAATAATATGTTTATGTATTTATTTTTAAAGAACTGTGTTGGCTCGCCTAGGTAGTTTACTTTTCGCTCTGGTCCACTTCTATTAAAGTTAAGAACTTGTAAAAACCCGAGAGGTTTGGTTAAACAATTTTCTAAATTTTCAGTTAGGCCATTTTAAAACTGTATAACCCTCCAACTTTTTAACTGATAGCCGTATAAAAAAAACGCCAGGAACAAAAAGTCTTAAAATGACTATTAAAGTCTAAAATCCCCATAAAGTATAGTTTCTTCAATAATAAAATTGAAAGTTGGCGGTCATATTAGTAAATGGAGACCATTTACAATAATTTTAACTACATAATTTTCAATGCCACAAAAATAAGGTAGGCCTAAGTTCCCTACTTTTAAGTTTGCTATACAATTTATAGTTTAGAAGATACCAATGGTATCTCACTTAAAAAGACCCTGTATACAAACGTAAAGACAATCTATTTATGGATGTCTATAGAAAAAAAAAATAACGAGATAAATTGGTTTTCGTGAATAACAATGTCGGTTTATGTTTAAAAAGTAACGAATGATTTATTAAACATTATATAGATAAAGATAATGTTAAAAATGTTGCCTTTATTGCGATTAGGCCTATATCGTGTTTGGGAACGAAATTGTATTTACGTTTGCAAATTTGTCGTTATGAAACTATTGCCAAAACTAAACCGTCTCTCCCTGTACACTCTAACCTAAACATAATAGTTGTCGAATGTTCTCCATCTATCTATATATATAAAAATGAATTGCTGTTCGTTAGTCTCGCTAAAACTCGAGAACGGCTAGACCGATTTGGCTAATTTTGGTCTTAAAATGTTTGCAGTAGTTCATAGAAGGTTTATACGTAAAGAAAAATTTGAAAAGTCTCCCGAAAAAGTTTCAAATTTGGAAGAAACTCAACCGCCTTTACTGTATGAACTCAAAACCATAGCTTACAAAAACAGCTGTTCGTATAAAAAGCTTAGCAACACGTTATGTTTGTTTACAATCATTACCATAGCAACATTACTTAGCAAATTTATCTTCTCTTATATAAAATGCAATGTCCTGACTGATGATCAACGCAGAGCCGATTCTATTAAAGCTAGAGACTTGAAATTTGGAAGGTACATCCGTCCAATAATGTAGAGGCGTACTAAGAAAGGATTTTGCAAAATTTTGAATTTAAAGGGTAGAAAATGCGAAAATTCATCCCTCCCATAAGCAGCCAAATAACAGATGAAACAGCTGATTCGTATTTATTAATGTGTTATTCTGGTTACTATGGTGATTATTCCAAACTCTTTCAAAAAAAGTGTGTTGATTTTATAATAATAGGCCTAACCTAAAATTGTGTTAAACCTTTGGTCCAAATAAGCTGTTTTATTTATAATGTGTAACAATAATATAATGTTAAATTGTAATATTAGATGTTTTAATTATTATATTTCATAGGTTTTAAAGGCCTAACCTAAAATTGTATTAAACTTTTGATTCAAATCAGTTGTTTTATTAATTATGTGTAACAATCATTAGGCCTATGTTGAATTACACGGGATACGAATTACAGGATGTTGAATTACACGGGATACGAATTACAGCCTTTCAAAGTTTCAAATTAAGCAATAGCGAAGCATTGCCGGGTCCACTAGTTACAACTAATTAATTATGAGTCTGTTCGTTAGTCTCGCTAAAACTCGAGAACGGCTGGACCGATTTGGCTATTTTTGGTCTTAAAATGTTTTTAGTAGTTCATAGAAGGTTTATACGTAAAGAAAAGTTTGAAAAGTTTCCCGAAAAAGTTTCAAATTTGGAAGAAACTGAACAGCATTTATTGTATGAACTCAAAACCATAGCTCACAAAAACAGCTGTTCCTATAAAAAGCTTATGTTTGTTTACATGTATTACCATAGCAAAATCACTTAGCAAATTTATAATCACTTTAATACGCTTCAAAAAAAACAGCTTTTTAAGGTTAGATTGAAAAACTATAAACAACCACAAATAAAAATGCTTACAGAATTATTGAACTCAAACATTGGTTATTAAATATCTATATAGGCCTACTTAGAGATATGCTGCTTAAAATATCGTTTATATAAAATATATCATAACTATGAAGTTTTTAATACTTTTCAAAACATATTTTCGCTATCAATAATAATAATAACAAACAAATTATTTGACACCATGCATAACCATAAACATACACGAGTTTAAACATATTTTATTGAAAATTAAACAAACCATCTGAATTAAACTAAATGCCATTAAAATATCACATTCGTAGCTTTATTTTGATAATATATACTGTATATTGTATATTTAAATACTAAACAATATATATCTTATACTAATTACGCCTATACATTTAAAATTACAAACTTTATTTGAACCAGTTTGTTACATACTAAATTAACGCGGATGTTACAAAGTGATTCAAATATCTTTTCTACTACCCCCAGCTAATTTAAACCCTCGCTAAGAAAGGGTTAAAAGAAATTCGAAATTTTAGGGTGGTTTGGGGAGGGTGGGTCAAAGTTACTAAAAATCCCTATAAGAACGAATTGGAATGAAATTTGGTACGTAGCTTCCTCTCAGGCCGTAGGTGCTCGCAACATTGTCAATGAAATTAAGTGAAAGTCAAACTTAGTAAAAACTATAAATTAAAACGATATATTTAAAGCTTTTTCATGTTAGATAGTAGTTTACAGGAATACAATTTTCAGTGCTTTCCTAAATAGCGTAGACTTTTTTTCATGACCACAGTAGGATACGCACAGGTATTCAACGAACACTTAAAAAGAATTACAATTACGTCAAATAGACTGAAAATACCAACAACCACGGGCAACGCCGTACGGGTCAGCTAGTAGTAAATAAAAGCGCAATGATAATCTAAATTGAATAAACGATGAACGCATTCTAAACATAACCTCAAGCACCTACTAATATAACTTATCACGTAACACACGATATTGAATATGTTTGGTCCCACTCATAGCCATACAGCATTGTCGGTGTTCCAGTAAAAGTGAAACAGATATAGTTGAATCGAGAGAAAATATGCGGTGTGGCTCTCTCTTCTTAACTTTGTATTTCAAGCAAGCACTCTGCTTTTCAATACAATTCTTAGATTGTAACCAGATCTTATTTTGTACATTTGTAAATGATTTAAAATGGCCTAACGGACTCAATGAAATCAAAATCAATCATATAATTAAATACATTTTACATAACTAAGTTCAACCCTAAACTAACATTTGATGGAATTGAAAAATATTTCAAAACAGAAGGGAGTATAAATAAAATATTGTTACATTATTAAACATGGTTTAATCAAAATAAACAAACTATTTCATTATTTATTTATTTTCCTCCCCATTCTTAATTCCATGAAATCATAGCAAGAACGTTAATATATTTTTATAGATATTTATAAAACACAAAAAAGTTATATTATATTTTCTGCTCCCCACTCACCACCTATAAATAATGACTTTTGATATGTCCATTATTAGACCTCCCCAAACATAACAAGAAGTTTCAAATCTTTGGGATTTCAATTGAACCTTGCTAAAACATCCTGTTAAGGTCTGTAGAAAGTTTATATTATTTACAATAGCCGGAAAGATCAAAGATGAGACGACCAAATACTGGAGTCGCAGGCAACTATTTTATGAAGGGTCTTAGAAAAGGGTCGGTAGTAATAAACCACCATCAGTAAAATAAAACTGTCTGCGAATATTGACACGTACTATGAACTATCGCTTTACTTCTTTCTGCAATATACTCCTAAATATTTCGGTAAAAATCTAAGAAATCCTGTGTTCCTTTAAACATTGCTGCTTTAGAGTTATAATATTTGCCTCATATTTTAGTTAATATTGTAGTCCAGTAAAATGATGTTCAAAAATGGCTAACATTGTAAAGTTATGGTGTAATTGTTTATAATGGTGCGGAACACGAATCTGAAGTTATCCAACAAAAATTTGTTCGGAAAATTATGAAGAACCATTAAAAAACCACTAAAAATCACGTGCTTTTGTTTTGTTTTTGGCGTATAACCCACAATGTAAGCAATTTACGTAAACTGTGAAGCTATATTAAAATAAAGACAAGAAAATGGCCTACAATTTATGTTCTTATTGTAGTTTTTTACAACATATAGTTTCCCCTCAAATTAGATTTAAAAATCGGTAATTTTGTGAACATTGCAAAAATTATATTTTTTGTAGAGCCTTCTCCTTAATAAACACTAAAAGTAAGCATTTTACTATAAAAGTTATAGTATACAATGAAAAATCAGATACAATTCTTTTCAACTTATAAGTAAGTAATTTGTTTTAATAGTTATTTAACAAATTATAAATAAATACACATTGAAAATAACAAATATTTTACAAACTGTAGACTATACACTAAATTACACTAAATAAACTTCTTCAAGCCAAGGAAGTTTTCACTATTTGAGGATTTCTCATTGACCTGCCATCTTGTATAATGACTCTGTAAGTAAACCATTTGTGCTAAAATAGCATTCCAATTTCTTCATTAACTTTTTAGTTTACTAAGTGGGGTGCTTACATTTAGATATACATAGCATGCATGTATATTATTAACTGAAATGTTGTTATTAGCTACTCGTGAATGGTAAAAGGGTTGTCCTTTACTATAGTTGAACCATCGCCAGCGGGAATAGATTTTAAAAAACAAACCCAAACACTTCGGCATTCATTTCCTCGTGATAGTCGGTAGTTTTTTTAGACTGGAATATCAGTCTAAAATATCAGTGCAATACCAGTGGTGGCGAATTGAGTCGTTTTCCTTTTCCTAGAGGAGCATGTGTACTGATCAGTTTATGCTTACCATTCCATTTATACTTTGTATTTCATTAAAAATTTTAACGAATTAAAAAGCAATATTAATGCACTAATTATTTTTTACAATTTATAAGATTGTAGAAGTAGAAAAAACGATTCATTATGGTGTAATTTTGCATATTTCCTACGCATTTGTTGAGGTTTTTAACACATGGACCTTGAATGGTGTTGTTTACCAAGTTACGAAGTATTTGTATCATTATTCCCACTATTTAACCCCTTGGTAAAAATAAATGTAGTGGTGGAAAATGTATTATTTAAAAACAATATTGTTTTTTTTTAAACAAAACACGTCGTGTTTGGTATCATTCTTTCTTATCATTCTAACAATTGGATGAAGGATAGTAGTTAAGTTAAAGATAATGACAGCAACTGTTTATTTACTGTGTTTGTGTAAGATGCAGGGTCGAACAAACCAATTACTACACATAACTTAACTATTATCCTTCATCCGATTGTTTTAACAGTTACACCATCCGATATTGAATCAAAAGGGCTACAAAAAAGGTATCTTGACATTTCTTGTTAAAAAGTACGGTGTTTTAGTAATTTAGGTTTGAATTTTTCAAACAACGGCCATTTTGAAACTCATGATTGGATTTAACCGCTTATTTTTCTTGAGATATATCATTGTTAGGTTACACGTCATGCCAAGGTTGAACGAAAAACGGGTTTGAAAATGTTTGAAAAACAACCCCCTTTTTGGCAAAAAAAATCCCAAAAAATCAGTTATTATTTTTTTATAAAAAAACGGCTCTAACAATTTTGATCAAATTTGGCTTACTTGTAGCCCTTAATGTAGGTACCCTACATGCACAAAACCGTATCTTTCTAAAAATTCTTGTTTAGCAAATTTTTTGTTGTGGAATTATTGAAACAACTAAAACATTGAAAAAATTTTATTTTGAGGTTTTTTCGCTAATATTTTGTAAATCGTTCCCTATACTTTCAATGGAAAAGTTGTAGTAAATTAAAAACCTTTTAAAATGATACTTTGTATAGATTTACTTTTGGCCCAGAAACAATGATTTCTGAGAAAGTTTGTTAGTTGTTGAGTATTAGATTTACTTATATTTCAAATCAATATATTTGGAACAATCAACATTTTTTTTATCACATTAGTCATTTAATTTTCAAGCCCATGCAAAAAGCATACTCGAAAAGCTTTTTATAATATTTCCCACAAATTAAAATTACAATTATTGTGTTATCATTATGTAAGCTTACACAAAGGGGAGCGCACCATCGTTTGGACACCGTAGTTTGCACACTATTACTGTTTCATAGACGTTTGTATCTTAAACAGATTTTCTGTCAAATATGAAAATAATTCATATAATAATAAATAAACAAAATAATAAAATAATGTTCACTGGTTTGTTTGAACATTTTAGGTGAAATAAAACATTTGTATTAATAGCAACATTTAAAAAATCTCTTATATTATTTTGAGAATATCTTAAAAACGACATATCTCAAAATTCTTAATAAATTATACCGATACTGTAATTTAGAACTGTTGGCCCAAATTTGTGACGGTTAAATGCTAATTAAGGCTCGGCTCCCTACATCCACAACGGCGAAGTTGGATACCAATTTCAATGTAAATAACCAAAATAACCTTCACTATTAAGCATATTTTTGTGTTGTTTTTGTCAAAAAACGAAAGCTGTATTTTTTTTTCTTAAAGTAAAATAGATTGTGGGTGTTGTTGCTAAGATTTTTTACAATATCTCTTTTTGCAACTGAGTAAAAAATTTATAAAGTTTACTATATATTTCACTATTTATATCATACGTTATGAAAACAATAAAACGGGTTTTGAAAATGTATTTAGCAATCAACACCCGGATATGATAGTACTTCAAAATTAACAAAATTTTAAACTTTATACCACGAATTAACAGAAAAAAATTACTTATTCTGTAGCATTGCTGTTATGGCAATCAGATTCAATATGGCGGACAGGGTAGCGCCCCCTTAAGTTTAAAAATCGGGAATCCTGTACAAAATACATATAAAACGATACCACACAAGGTATTTTCAAAATCGTGACACCAAATAGCTAAGTGTGACGTATCAGGTCTGTAGTTATAATATAAATGATATTAAAGTAAATTAACTTTATTAGATATGAGTATGAGTGTACACTTTATTGGAATTTGCTGAATTGCTAGGTGACGTGGTGAATCCAAGCCACGCTTGCTAAAGACAAAGGGCAGTCTGGGTAGGGATGTTGGACCGGTAGCACACGTATAGCAGACAATAATAATTGTAGAACAAATAAGTTAGGTGTTGAATAAATTGGTAATTTAAAGAATTGTGTTTCGGTTTAATAAATAATACCACCGCACCGCCGCCTAGTTACATACGATCCTTTCTCTATAAAACTATTGTTTTCTTAGCCAAAACAAATAAAACGATAATGTAATAGGTATCATTAAGGGTTATGAAATTTGTACTGACAAAATAATTCTTCCCGTACCCACAAACATATAAAACGATATCTCAGAAGGTTCAAAATGTTGGCTGAAAGTTATGACCCATTCGCGTTACGAAAATTTCTTTATTCAAATCTGATTTCTCGTATCTAAATACATATCAAACCATACCCCAAGCAATAATTTCAAAATATTTCCAAAAAAATAGTGCTCCCAAAGCGCTACGAATCTTTAATTGCTAAAATCTGGTTTATCGTACCCAAAAATATATAAAATGATACCCCACACGGTATTTTCAAAATGTTTACCCAAAAATCATGATCCCGAAGCGCTACTACCTTTTCCCCGTCACAACCAGGTTCTTCATACCTAAAAACATATACAACAATATCCTACACGGTATTTTCAAAATTTGTTTTCAAAAATCGTGACCCTGAAGGGATACCACCCTTTCCTTAACAAAATCGGTTTTCGCGTACCCAAAAACACATTAAACTATACCACACAAGGTATTTTCAAAATGTTGGTTCAAATTTGTAACCCTTTCGATCTACGACTATTTATTTATCGAAATCTGATTTCTGGTACCAAAAAACCCACTAAACCTTACCCCACACGATATTTTCAAAATGTTACCATTAAATAGTGACCCCGAAACGCTACGACTCTTTAACTGTCAAAATCTGTTTTATCGTACCCAAAAGCATATAAAACGATATCTCACACTTTATTTTCAAAATTTCTACTCCAAAATCGGGACCCTTAAGCGCTACGACCCTATAACTGTCAAAATCGGGTTTCCCGTACCAGAAATCTTATAAAACGATACCCCACACGGTATCCTCTTTCTTTACTCCGATTGTAGCTCATTTCTCGACACCTGTGAGCATATTTATTTAAAATTTTGGTACACCTAATGCCCGCGAATCATACAAATGCACTTTCATTATATTTTTAAAACGTTACACTGAGTAACTGCTCAATCCAAGGAAACAGTGTAAAAAATTCTTTCAAAATCTCATAGTCATAGGTAATACAATACTATATTGTAGTAATTTCAGGGCCGAGTATATATATCATGACGTATATTTAAGTTGTAAACAATACCCTAAGTAAATCCAAACAGTTTAACACATTTTTCTTTGAAATCGCACAGTTAGAAGTTGTAATTTAAGTGCTGGAATTGTATATTACTTTGACCAACTTGAGTAAGATTTCTAAAGATATATAGTAGAGCCGTATATAAATAATATACTTTTCTAAGGTGTCTTAAGTTGGTTTTGTCCAACTTAAGACGCATTGATCAACTAGAGGTTTCTGAGCCACATGAGTTGTAATATTTTCCGCGCCAGATCAACTTCGATCTCAGAAACAGAACTATATATATATATATATATATCATTATATCCATCCATCTACCAAAGCACAGAGACATATACATCAGGCACTCGCGCTTGACACAAAGTATTCAGTATGCATTACAACAGACCTAATAAACCTATTACCATCTATAAAATTTAAGTTATTTACATAGTATATATTAATAGATTTACAGAAATCCCTTTTTTCCAAGAAAATCAAACGTACAAATATTACGTAATCCATAACCTCATTTTTGTTTCCTGTTTCAATTAAAAATTAAATTAATTTTTACTTCCAATCTAAAGTTAAATGCAATCTTCATGAATTTACCTAATCTTCACTAACCTCTCCCTTTAAATAAAAGTTGAAATTTCTTCCTATTTAAACTGTGTTTGAACAAGATCATATTTCTTATATCGGCTAGGATAGGATATCAGGCAATATAATGGTAAGCCATTTCTATTTCATTTAAGTTGTTTAAGGAACATAACCAAATTTTGTCATTACACAGCTTTTATAGTTTAAATCAACAAATTCCGCCCTTGCTTTGATGATCCAACGTATTGTTTGGATATCGTATTTATCAGGTAATGAATGTCTACTGCCGAGTTAAAGGTCCCGAAACTGTTTTTGATATGTCGCATTTTTTGCCCTCTGTAAACATTCTCCCTTCCAAGTTATTTTGACCGCTTCAATAACGCTAAACATCTGTTCACGTAACCTATCAACAACTCTTTTCCACAACAGTCCCGTATTTATATCCTAACACTTTCCACTCATGGCACAAGTAAAAATCCCTTTTTATTGTTTGTTAAGCAAGAATGATTGGTAATCTAATAGTTTGTAGAATTAAAACTCTTAAAAGAAAATCCAGGTAAGTTCAAAATAAGGTAAACAAAGGAACCGTTTCAAACCCTGTTTCTAAAAACGAGACATAATTTGGGGTGTTACTTGGCAAATTAAATTGTCTTTTTATAAATAATCTAAGCACCCTTTCTAATTCATAACTTTTCTTGCAGCCCCAGACCTGGGAACTTAGCATAAATTCACTTTTACAATAGAATTAAAACATCTATATTTAGCACCAAGTTGGACCTTGTCGTTACCTAAAAGCTTGTCTCATCCAACTTTTATAGTGCATTTTGCAGCCATAGATTTCTCAAGTGGTTTGCGGGATCGGAAGATGAAGTCCGATTTGAAAATTTTGTTGTTGTTTAATTCGTTGTTAAAATCAATTTGACTGTTTTCGCACCATCCTAACATAATTCACGAGTAAATATTGTTTGCACCCTAATAAGTTACATAATGAACATGTTAATAGTTGCAGTTGAAATTATATCGGGAAAAGTGGTGGGATGTAATCTGATGGCGACGTGCAGATCTGTTGAACGAGCTAATGTAAGATACGTCGATTACCTTGGAGATGGCGATTCTCATGAATATAAATCTGTTTGGGACTCAAAGCAATACGGTGAAGATGTGAAAATAAATAAAATAGAATGTGTGGAGAATATTGGAAAGATAATTTGCTCACGACTTCGTATGTTGAAATTTAAATCATAGAAAACAAAACTAGCCGACGGAAAGCCAATCTCAGGGGTAACCTTTCTTAAGACACCACAGTATAAAAACTGCAAATACATTACTGTTTAGCTATTATGAGGAATTTCCATAGTTTGACAGGTATGGCTAAAGCAGTTTGTGCTACTTATTGTCGTGTCCAATCGTCAAATAATAATTCACGTCACATGTAAAACAAAGAAATACTAACAACAAATTCCTACAACTTTCCTACGTTTGGGACACCCTATATGTTTACATTTCTTCAATGTATGAGTACTATGAGCGACCCATTAATTATATATAAGTTTTACTTTGAAAATGTTTGTTTGTTAGGTGGGGAGTGGCTACAGTCGCTACGGCGCGGCGTCTCCCTACACAAACTGCATTGATATTTGCATACAGATTTATTGTTTCCATTTGTTTTATTAGTCTTCTCTTCATTTTATAGAACTAACTGTAACAAACAGAGACTAAGGGAATTTTATGTGTTCCGAATTCAATCTTTAGGAAAATGTGGGACGGAATCAAGCCTTGAAATAAAATAATAATTAAAAAGTTATTTAGTCTGAGGGAGGGTAAATATTATTAGTTTGTATTATACTACGATTATTAATATTTGTACTTGTTGAGTTGTTATTTTTATAAATAAATATTTTAAAGTTTTATGAAAACAATTCCTACCAGTACTCCAATATTATTTGCAACAAGTTTTAAACTAAATTTACTGTTTGCCTAAAAATGTGTTTGCGTTTTTAATGTGGTAAATATGTTGTAACTGCGTAGTGGGAAAACACCAGACATGCAAAACCTGTATAGAGTTGGTCTAAGAAATCATACTTCATTTTAAGTTGCAATCAAAATTGTATATATTGTTGTTAAACTTGGAATATTTAATCAAATTTAACTGAATTCAATTTGGCCAAGATTGTAAAAAAAAGTTTCTTAATGGCTTTAAATAGTTCATATACATAATAATAAATATCATTTGAATTTTATAGGATATTATTACTCTAACGCAAAATATTTATTCGTATGCCTACTTTTGAATCACGTGTGGAAATTATGTATTAATTTCTGCATTAACTGGAGATATGCTATATCTTATCTCTGAAAAATATTTCCGATTGCCAGAAAACATATTTTCTAATCAGTATATAGCCAAGTATATATAGAGGATAAAAAAAGGGGTTCAGCTTACATTAATTGCGGTAAAAGATTTTTTTCTAGGATCGTTTGGTATGGTGTGGGTATGCCAAATCTAATTTTGCGACCTCGAAAGTGGGGGGGACAACTTTTGGGTTCAAAAAACCTCAAAATTTTCAGACTTTTTCCAGTTTTTCGCTTATAACTAAAAAACGGTACATATTATGTAAAAAATAGATCTGTAGTAAATTAAAGAAGACAAAATTTCGCGTCGATTAAAAAAATAAAATTCAAAATTGATCTAGTAGTTTGATTTTTATGGGATCCAAAAAAACAGCAAATTTTTACAACTTTGCCAAAAACTGTGTTTTACCCATTTTCAATGTGCTGTAACTTTCCAACATCAAATTTTATCACTACCCCCCTCCCTAAAAGTTGTAGAGCATTAATCCCTGAGTTCAAAAAACATCGATTTTTTGAAATTAAGCTGATTTTGAAATTTTGTCAACTCATCAATCAAAATTGGAAAAAAAACTTAAATTCACACAATCGGGGTTTTGATCTTTTTCGATGTCTATGAGTCCGGAAAACAATTCTGAGGCTTAGGTATGTCATCTGAATGCATCTGGAAATTATTTTAAAAGAATTTTGTGAAAATTTTAAAATGTATATAATTATTCATGACTTTTAATTGTAGTGCTGGTTTCTTGTTCACTAAATATACCAGGTGTCTTAAAAGTCCCATGCCCTAATTTAACTTTTGTGTTTGTTAAAACAAACAAATATCCCTTGGGAAACGATACTAACTTATCCGAAAGTACTTGTGAAGCAATCGGAAATTTTGAGTGTCCCCTAAAAATGGGGGATTTTGGGGGCAACTCAATATTTTTAAATGGGATGTATGGTCATGTGATACTTCATTTTAAAGGTATATTTAAGACTAGGAAAACGACATAAAGAAAATAAAAATCGGACAGCCCAAAACATAATGGCGACCCTAAACGTGTTGAAATAAATCGACATAAAGTTGCTAATATCTCGAAAAGGAAGAGAAATTCTTACTTATTTGTTTATTTTTATTTCCAACGTTAAAATTGCTTATAACTAAAATACATCGCATAAAAACACTTATATCTACATACATAAACAAATTACAATTTATAACTTTAAAAAAACATTAACCTTTGCATACAAAAACATAAAGCCAACTACACAAATACATACACGCTTCATCACGCATAACCGCAAATAAAAAAGGAGACAACAAAAGGTACCTCTAAGGCTAGGCCTGTGTAGATTATTGCCGAAAAAAACAAACATAATGAACAAATATTAAAAATTTTTGTCGTTTTGATGGTCTTGGTTGAGGTTCTTTTTCATCAGGCTGGTTGGCGTTATTTGCTGACTCAGATAGGACATCGTCAGTTTCTTCCTCGTCAACTTCCTCGCTGCAAAGTTCCTCATCAGGCTCATCCTCATCTTCCTCCTCAGCGAGGTCGTTGAGTTCGATGTATGGACCGTATGTGCAAAAACTTCCCACACAGTTCTTGCACACAGTGGTGCACTTGAGGCCTGATTTCGGCAAGTGCATGCACTGGTGCATCCCTTTTTGCACCTAACACCAGTTTCAGAAGTTCTTGGGGAGCAATATTCTTTCATTGTAAGAATTGGGGTGAGTCCGAGGCTGTCCCGTCTCCAACCCCATTCAAGAGGGTCTAGCGTGTTTCCCATCCACCAATCAATAGGGCGTCAATATCCTCACTTACCACAAGCACAGTGTCGAAGCTGGTTGATTGAGAACAAGCTGTTGTCACAATCAGTACATCAGCGTCCTCTGCTGCCTCCAATACTGGAATGGAAGATTCTTCCAGATGTTCTCTCAACATTTGAATGAGGCGGCTCTTATTCGTTTCATTTCCCAAGAATTTCTATTGCGAAACAGCCGGGAGTGTACTCTCATCAAACATTATATCGGCTGAAGTCTTCACTTTCGAACGCCGAGCCCTTTCTGAGCTTTTAGTGATTCGCCTCGCTTGGGTACCCATTTTGAACTCAAGGATTGATGCTCTACAACTTTTAGGGAGAGGGAGGTATTGATAAAATTTTACGTCTACTAGTACATCTTAGAAAGTTTTGTACAAAATAAAATTTACGAAATTGATTTGGAAGCAATATTTTAGGTCATGCACTTTTAAATAAACATTTTTGTCCCTTGAATATTTTTCTAAAACTCTTCCTTTTCGAGATATTAGCAACATTATGTCGATTTATTTCAAGACGTTTTTGGCCGCCATTTTGTTTTAGGTGGTCCGATTTTTATTTTCTTTATGTCATTTTCCTAGTCTTAAATAGACCTTTAAAATGAGGTATCACATGACCATACTTCCCATTTAAAAATTTTGAGTTGACCCCAAAATCCCCCATTTTTAGGGGACACTAAAAATGTCAGATTGCTTCAAAAGATACTTTGGGTTAAGTTAATATCGTTCCCCAAAGGATATTTGTTTGTTTTAACAAACACCAAAGTTAAAGTGGGGCATGGGACTTTTAAGACACCTGGAGCATTTAGTGAACAAGAAACCAGCACTACAATTAAAATTCATGAATAATTATTTACATTTTAAAATTTTCACAAAATTCTTTAAAAATAATTTCCAGATACATTTAGATGACATACCTAAGCCTCAGAATTGATTTCCGGACTCATAGACATCGAAAAAGGGGGAAACCCCGATTGTGTGAATTTAGTGTTTTCCCCAATTTTGCTTTATGAGTTGACAAAATTTCAAAATCAGCTCAATTTCGAAAAATCGGTGTTTTTTGAACTCAGGGATTTATGCTCTACAACCTTTAGGGAGGGGGGTAGTGATAAAATTTGATATTGGAAAGTTACAGCACATTGAATATGGGTAAAACACAGTGTTTGGCAAAGTTGGAAAAATTTGCTGTTTTTTGGATCCCCATAAAAATCGAACTACTTGACCAATTTTGAATTTTATTTTTTTATTCGACGCGAAATTTTTCCTTCTTTAATTTACTACAGGTCTATTTTTTACATAATATGTACCGTTTTTTAGTTATAAGCGCAAAACTGGAAAAAGTCCGAACATTTTGAGGTTTTTCGCCCCCCATAAGTTGCCCCCCCCCACTTTCGAGGTCGCAAAATTAGATTTGGCATACCCACACCATACCAAACGATCCTAGAAAAAAATATTTTACCGCAATTAATGTAAGCTGAAACCCCCCTTTATACTGGGCTAATAGTAAAATACTCTTTATTTTAAGGCAAACATATAGTACAGCTTTAAATAAGCTCCGTAGTTGGTTAACAGCTACGTTGGATCCATTATTTTTGCATACAGAAATGTCTTAATATTTTCTCTTCCATTTCTTTAAAAATATATCAATATACAGGGTGACAATTAAATCTTTAAACGGTTTAATATTTCGTATGTAAGAAAAATTTTAAGGTAGATGGGATTGAGGTACCTCTATGAAAAATACAATTTTATTAAGATTTAAAAAAATGTATCCAAAATCTTAGATCAGCCATTTTGAATTTAACATTGTTTTTTTTTTTTTTTTAATAGGAAGGTGGTCATGTTTAAGCGATATTTGGTAGAACCACTCGAAATCAATTATGAAAAAATCATAATGGCTGTAACTAAGCAAATTAAATACTCCCAAAAATTGTTGTGTAGCACATCGTTTGAAAGATTATTTAATTATAAATCCAAAAAGTATAATAGTTAGTATTTAAAAAAAAATATTAAAGCAAAATTGATCAAAATCGGAAAACACGATTTCGTTGTTTTTTTGGCCGCCATTTTTAAACGGTGCAAGATATGGATTTGTAAATTTCACCATCAAATTTCACAGACCATCTTAAAATTTATCTGGATACAGTAAATACCTAAATTATTAGTGATATTCTTATTTTGTCTTAAACCGTCTACACTAAAAGTCTGTTCCTTTACCAGACTTCTACCATTCAGTTTACCATAACAAACCTTATTTTTTTAATTAGGTTATTAAGGTGGTTTATGCTTCCTTATTATTTGTAATGACATTGAATGGTATATTGAAAAAATACTTAAAAATCAAGGTATGATATCTCATTTCCGTGATAATTCTATGTCTTGTTTCCATTATGATTTCATCATGTTTTGTAGATGTGCTTTCCCAGAGTCAAGTAGTCTACAGTCGAAATTAAACAGAATACAACCAAATACTCTTGTCGTGTTTTATACAAATCTACTATTTTGTATTTATTTTTATTTAAAATATTAAATTTACCGCCATTTTTTAACGGATTATTGGATTAGGCTAGTTAATTTACATTAACTAGACCTTTAGGTAGTGGCAAGTTTGAAATCAATATGTTTACCCTTACTAAATGTAAAAACTATTTAGTAAAAAAATTGTGGTCCGACTGAAATACGGACATTTTTTTACCTGTGATTGGTGGAGGTTTTTACTATAAATGAAGTAAGAAAAACTTAAGTTATATATTAGTCCACATTCTTGAAACACCTTTTATAAAGACAAAAGACTAGCAAAGTATAAAACTAAATATGTTAGAACATATTACTTATATGTCATTTTTTTCTTTTTTATTTGTACAATACAGCTTATAAAGCTTTAAATTATTGTTTTCTAATCACACTTAATATAAAACAAACAAAAATGCAAATTTTGCTTGTAAAGAATGTATAAAATCTACTGATTTCGTTTAATATGATTTTAAAATAAGCTTGACTGTTTATTTTATGGGCAACTTTGAGCTATGGTTCAATACCTACTGCCCATTCCTTTAGCAGTTACAATGTCTCCCAAAACCCTCCTCACTGTACATTAACCTATACTTGCTTGATGGATCACTTTGTTTCTCACCTTTATTAACACGATCCATCTTGCTAAGGAACAGGATTATAGTATTACAACACGCACACTGTGACAGTCCTGTGTAATGAAACATGGCACCAAGATCTTACCACTCAAAACAAAATAATTTGCTAAGTAAATTTAATAGCTGCATCATTTCTAAATATAATATATGGATTTCTGTATTTAGCGCAGGAAATCTATTTGTAATGGGAACAAATCAAATTAAAGATTTATCCCGGAAAAAACTTTATTCTGATATACTACATCATTTCTAAGTTATGTTCGCAAAAATTATTGAATGTTTTTTTGAATATTTTTTTGCGAATATCTACTTAACTATTCGTTTTGATGAATGTAGGTCATTATAAAGTTTATTCATTTAATTCTGCACAAATCCTGGTCTGATACTAAATTTATCTTCTACAGATTGGTCTCGATATATTTATTATGACTGAAAAGGTTTGGCTTTAGGAAGCATTCGTTTCCACTCCACCTTTGAAATAGAATCTCAAAACAGTACAAACCATTTATTATACAAATATTTGATTTAAAAGATAACTCAATTTACTAAACAAGTTTTCAAACATTGAACATCGTAATCAGGTCAAAAGTTACAAACCTTGGAATTCGGCTGTGTTATGTTATTGTTCTACATGTAACATGACTGTAAGGTAAGAATGATTTATCACTTGAAGCTACTATAGAGTTCTGTCGTTTAATTTGGTAACAAATTTTGGTCATTGTCGTCAGCTAGTTTAATTTCAAAAAGAAAGGTTTTTATGTGACTCCAAAAGAAAATGTCTACTGAATTAAGGTCAGGAGACCTTGCTGACCATTCCACTGCGCATATTCTGCCTTATCTATCTTCTTTGCCAAGTATTGTCGTACTTCATGGAATTAGTGTGGTGGTGCTCTTGTAGCAACCGATGTTTTCTGTCTCCTGTCCACAAATGTGTTGGAATGTAGCTACGATCTGGTTGGCAAGAATCTCTAAATATTTCTCGGGGTTCAAGTTTCTATCAATTAATTACAAACTGTTCATCAACTGGTTGCTAAGTATTATTGCTCAAACATTAACTTTTGAAGGGTGATACGAATGAGTCTTAACATATATAATACATATCTATCGGTCCAATAGCAACAGTTATGCCACTTGACATTGCGCTTGTCATGAAAGTTGCTTCATCACTAAAAATTATTATATAATTCGTAAACCAGTTTCTTCTTCTAGTTTAGCCAACAAAGAGTCGCAAAATTCAACCCTGAGATCAAAGTCGTCTTCAGTAAGCTCTTGTACTAGATTGACTTTAAAATGTTTTTTTAAACATAAATCAAGAGCTCGCATTACACAGCCTGTGCCAGAAAAGTACTTAAAACCTTTTCAATTTGACATTTATTTTTCTATTGCATAAAATGTTCCCATGATATGTTACAAGATAATGGTAGCAAACTTCACTTTGTTTTGAAAAGAAGAAAAAAAAATCTAAAAGTTTTATAATAGGTATATTAGAGGTTTTACGTTGATATAACAATCCATTTAAATTAAAATAAAGTGTATCAGACTTTTTTTACACATTGTATATATGTATATAAACAATGTTTCAAATTTAGCTTGATGGCGGTAATAACCGACTTTCCACAAACATTAATTGTGAATAAAATTTATATAATTTTGTGTGTATTTCATTATTTATGTTTGAATCTCTACTAATTACAACAGAAATAACCTTTAATTTATTATTTAACTAAAAACATCAACTTGAGCCTATATTTGCTATTTTAATATTCAGTGTTCTGATTATTGTTTGAGACAAAATAATAAATCATATTTTAATTTACTGAAAATAAAAGCGTTACTATTGAACTCCATGGTTTTTGAACGAACAAGAACCATGAACATCACATTTGGCGTCAGTTCACTAACCCTCAGCAAACAAACTGTCAGAACCTTTAAATATTACAGTTACAGATAGCCTAAGATTTTAAAATTGTATTCAAAACTAAAGAAACGTTTTATAGTAATCGTTTAAATTTAAAAACTGTTTATCGTTAATAATTATTGCTATTTAAAATAATAAATTTTTACTTTTTGTATAAAGTTTTGAAATTATTTTAAATTTATTTTGTTACTTTGTCAACTAATAGTAGGAGGAAAATACAATTTACTTGAATAAGTTCAGAATATAACATACTGTGCTTGAATTGTTTGGGAGTTTCACTTAAAACAAATAGCATAAAAGCTATAACGAATAAAATAAATAGTTGACACTCTTTGTACTTCTACAAAAATAAATAAGCCAGAAAAATGCCAGTAAAGTTTACACCTTTCAAGTAACTGAAATGTGAAACGTTTTTGATAGCTTTATATAATATTGACTAAACAACCTTGTTTTAAGATTTTTGAATTGTATCAATTCTACTTGATTTAAAATATTTAAGAACAAATATTTGTATACAAAAGTATTTGAGTTTTACGCGAAATGTATACTAGTCTTAACATTAAACTTTTTGAAAACAACAAAACTAGGCCAACAAGGCAAGCTCAAATGCTGATAAATATAATAGCTGAGTCCTAAACCGAACTGCAAACAATCAATCAGTACTGCCACCACTCTAACAAATAAACTCGTTAAGTCTCGATGAAAATAGATTGTCCTTTCAACTAAATTACTGATGAGTGTTATTGAAGTCCTTTTCCATTAAACTGAATAAACCGTTTGCAAACTCTGAACTGACGTGCTTTATGAATTAACAGCAAATGTATAGTAGACTAGGATTGAAGGGAGAATCGTCCTTTCTCTATTAATTATTTCAAATGTTCATGTTTTTTGGAACAATAGTATATTTTATTTAGATAATAGTGAAACATGTACTCCGATTATATCAAGTCATTTTATATCTGATATGTTGATATTCACTTAATAGCTACGGAATTAATTTAAAATGTATGTCTAAGAAAATATATTTTTTTTTTATTAAAATATAATTTTTAAATTATTAATGGGCCTGTGCTTGTTTTAGCCAACTTTTTCATGAATCCCAAATACAAACCAGACTTTGAAATAAAATGGTAAAAGTTTCAAAGCTTGTTAAAAATTTAGAAAAAATTTACGTCATTTAAAAAAGGAATAACCTAGGTACCACTTATTCCAATAATTAACATTACATACACTATAATGTAAAGTTGAAACCATAACTTAAAATTTATAGTTGTTTGGTAGAAATATTTTTAGAACATTATTAAACAAGGCAGCGTCGAAGAGACTTTACACAAAGCTTCCCAGAATATAAAACTTCTAGACTTTCCCTTGACTTGGGAAAGTTTGGCAAGGAACTGAATTTATCATTCTCTTCCTCATTTCCTCTCTCTTATTCTGACACACGCACAATATTGCATTAGCCTATCACCCTGTAAACTAAAATTACAAAAAGAAGAAGATGTTCGTAGATATCCAGCTCTGAGTTATCGTCAATATAATACATGTTTTTAAATCACTTTATAGTCAGCTGTTAAAACTCTGATTTATTTTAAGTAGTCCATTCTCTTGTATGAGTTTGCTAAGAATATTGATATGAAATGCAAACAGTAAGCGGTACTACAAGTCAGAGATCCCGCATATCCTTAGTAGTTAAAAGTATTCGATGGTGTGCACACGCGGTTGTATTATTTGTGATATTGTATTATTGTGGGCGTGTATATGTGTTGTGTTGTACTTTTATTTATTTATTTCAATGTATTAAAGACCTTAATAGAGCGATATTCTGAAGATGGAACTAGTTCCGAAACGCGCCATTTGACAATTTATGTAAAGTAAGTAAACTACTTACATTACAAAAAAGTAACATAGACGGACATTATTATCCTTTTATCTGATTTATTTGTTGTTTGTTTATGTTTCGTTGTTAATACTAGATGGAAAATATTGATATGGAAGAAAGTGTACAGTACAAAACAAAAATCAAATTTTGTAATTGCTAAGTATTTTATTTTCCTTTTTCAGGTATTGGAAATCACCAATATATAGTAAAAATAGCATACATTAATTAATAGATTTTAAAAATATAATAATCTTTTAAAAATAAAAATAAATGTGCAAATTTTAATTACTAAAACTATTTATATGTTATTATTTTAATCGTATGGATTATAGACTTTAAAACCATTAATAATGTTAAAAAAATATTTTTTGTTTAAGTTTATATACGAAGACTCGTTATAAAAGTGAAACTCATTTATTTAAGTCATAGACAACTCTAACTTTTACCTACCGTTTACTTATAAACCTTTTTAGAATTTGTTTTTTACAGGTGTAGTGACAGAAAACAAACGGAATGAAGAGAGAAATTAATTTAATTAATACAATTAATATAGTAGTGTCAAAAGCAAAACTCAGCACTATAAAAAAAAAACTATCTCACATCTAGCACCTAAATTCTTTAAAAGTTGCCAAAATAAGAATAAGTTTTGGTCACTTAGTGGAAGGATTCTTCATAAAAATTAAAATGAAAACTACCTTTTTAATTGTTTGGTATAAATTACATTGTTTTTGAAGTATATAATACTTTGAAATAGTTTTTTATTATTATTGTTGTTTAAATTGGAGCTGTCACTGGTCTAAATTGTGCATAGAGTGTTGGTGTATGTATGGTTCAAGTGCTTGCATGTTAAGTTTAAATGCGTACTATTTTGTGAATTTATATATTATAATAATAAGTATCATAAGTGTATAATATAAGATACAGGCCAGGTTTTAATGATATGGTTTTAAGTATACCTGATCAGCTGCAAATAGTCGTTCTCAGTTTTATATTGTTCGATAATGGAATTTATATTTTTAAGTAGAAAGAAACTAAAATGTATATTTTTCACAAATTTCACAAAAAAACTTTTTTTAATTTATTATTTCCTTAAATTGAACACTGACTAATCCTGATGTTACTCTTAGTAAAAACAAAACAAGGTCACGCAGTGCAAACAGAAAGGAAGGGAATCACGATATTTAGTTTTATCTACTTAAATATAATTTAATCCAGCTAAGATTAAAAAACAGAAGTAACTCTCTTTGATCGGGGTTTTACTAGTGGGTTTCGGGAACAGTTCTTATAACACACAGCTAACTTTAACAATATATTTTATATTATTCCTATAATGAAGGTAAGCCGTTCCAACATCTGCTTGTAAGGCAGAACGAAAGCAGACGTAATGATGCTAAAAGAGGTCCTTGAGCAAAACGAGTGCTGGAAAGGGTTTATTGTGATTTGTACTTGTTAACGAGGTATAGAACGTAATGCTTTTATAAGGAGAGTACACATTCGCTAAGGGAGGATTTAATTTACAAATCATTTCTACTTAATATATAATGTTGCATTGTTATCTACATATATACAATACAAAACCCACTCACTCACTCACTCACTGACTGACTGGCTGATCACAGAATCTCAAAAACCATACCACCTAGGAACTTGAAATTTGGTACACATATTGCTCATAGGCACTAGAGGCGCACTAAGAAAGGATATTAAAATATTTTACCTATAAGGGTTAAACACAACCCTTAAAACAATAAATATTGTTTGTTATATATATCTTAAAAACCCTATCTCCTAGAAACGTGAAATTTTAATACACGTATTTGTTATAGGGGCTAGAGGCAAACTAAGAAATAATTTTAAAATATTTGACTTGTAAGGGTTAAAACAACACCTAAGACAATTAATATTGTTTGTTATACTTTACTTAAAGTCAGAAAGCTGAAATTTTGTAATCTTTTCATTTTTTACAAGACACAAATAAAAAGTAAACCAGTTTAACATTTTGTTACGCGCTGCTAAGGTGTAAAAACATGATAACAATCCCTAAAAACGAAAAATACACATTTTTATACTTTCCAAAGCTAGAGAGTTGAAATTTTGCACATTTATTTCTTGCAATAAATAAACCAGTTTTACATTTTGTTAGATTCTGTTAAGGGGTGAAAATTTAGTAACAATCCCTAAAACTATAAATATTAAATGAAACAACCCCTAAAACAAAACAAAATATTGTTTATTATTTATCTCAAAAACCCTGCAACGTAGGAAGGTGAAATTTGGTCCACGTATTTGTCATATTAATGAGCAATATGAAAGGATTTTAAAACATTTGGCCCGTAAGGGTTGAAACAAACCCTAAAACTATAAACATTGTTTGTTACATATCTCAAAAACTCTACTACCTAGGTACGTGAAACTTGGTACACGTTTTTGTCATATTGGGCTAGAGTTACACTAAAAAGGGTTTTTAAAATATTTGGCATGTAAGGGTTGAAACAACACCTAAAATAATAAATATTGTTTGTTATATATCTCAAAAACCCTGACTCATAGGAACATGAAATTTGGTACACGCATTTTTCATACGGGCTAGATACTCATTAAGAAAGAATTTTAAAATATTTGGCCTGTAAGGGTTAAAACAACCCCTAAAACAATAATTAGTATTTGTTTTATATCTAAAAAAAAACTACCGCCTTGGAACGTGATATTTGGTACACGTATTTGTCATAGGCACTATAGAAATAATTTTAAAATATATGAATTTTAAGGGTTGAAACAACCCCTAAAACAATAAGTATTGTTTGTTATATATCTCAAAAACCCTACCGCCTAGAAACGTGAAATTCGGTAAACGTATTTGTTATAGGGGGCTAGATTCGCACTAAGAAAAGATTTTAAAATATTTTCCTGTGAGGGTTGAAAGAACCCCTAAAATAATAAATATTGTTTGTTATATTTCTCAAAAACTATACCTCCTATGAACGTGAAATTTAATACACGCATTTTGCATACGGCTAGATACTCATTAAGAAAGGATTTTAAAATATTTGGCCTGTAAGGGTTAAAACAACCCCTAAAACAATATGTAGTGTTTGTTATATAGCTAAAAAAACAAAAAACCTACCGCCTAGGAACCAGATATTTGGTACACGTATTTGTCATAGGCGAAAATATTTTAGACGTAAGCTGATCAAAACAATCCCGATCTATACAGTCGCATATTTAAAGACGTATCTGGGTGATCAGCAAACTTCTAGCTAAGACTGGGATTTACAAGTATGTAGATTTAGCGGCTGAAAAAGAAGCGATTCTCTTCGCTCTGTAGTTTTAATTTTTTTATAGATTTAATTTATTCGGCACACATACCGTGACGAAGACTATTTACGGGCAGCCAGTCAACAATAAATACCAAACTAATTGAAAAGACATGCTATAATTCACTTTCGTGAAATCATAGATGAAAGAAAACGAGAGAAAAATATTACAATTAATTATGAATCATAGTGATGAAAAAAAAAAATTCCCTGTAGCGAAGCACGGGTATTCAGCTAGTAATTAATATAAAACATGCAACGTGTGTAATGATATTTTAGATGTTTGTAATTATACATTTATTGAACTAACATAGTAACTGGAGGATTACCCTTAGTTTTCATCTCACACTGATATAATCCCATTTCATCCATGTAAATATGTGATGTTTACATATTTTTATTTAAAAATGAATTATTTAACGTCCTATCAAAATGTACCAAACTAGATGTGTACCCGTGCTTCGTTATGGTAACGAACTCTATTGTATAGCTATTTATTTATACGAAATATTATCAGGTTCTCTAAAACTAAGTGCAAGTTTCTAGAAAACAATTTTCCTTAATAAATGAAATGGTTAGTTTTTGTTACTTTATATTTTGTATTTTTTAACAAACTTACACGAAAGAAATGAAAAATTCATATTATTTTTTGGGAATATCGGAGTGTTTGTTCTTAAAATCAGTATACTTAACCCTTACAAGGTTTAATTTTTTAAACATGGTTATTTTTAAAATACATTGATATTTTAATATTTTTCTGTAAATAGTTAGTGTAAAATGTTTAAATGGCAATTCATTTCTACAAATTGGTAAAAAACTAACGACGTAATGGGTCGATTATGCAATTAATTTTATAATTATTATAATTATATGAGGTACATGATTAATAGGAGAAACTTTTCTATTTATAACATAATTTTATAAAATGTAAAATGTATGTCCTTCAGACGATGCATGCTAAAACGACCCTTTACACAATATCTGCAGCAGTTATATTCAAAAGAACTTCAACTGTTTTAATTAATAAGGTTGTTTTATAAGAACACTATTGTAAGCATTCGGTCTTTCTGTGGTTTTAAAGTTCAACCAGTTTATCAAAGTGTATTTCAATTTGTATTGAAGCTTTTCATGCACTATCAACATTCTTGTGTATTCAAATAACTGAATGAAATGCCAAGGTAAATGCAATTCATTGAATGCAAAGATAAATGTAGCTTTTAAGTGTTGATTTAATAAACTCTTTAGAATTTAAATAAATCCAGAAAAACCTAATGATATTACATTTATTACTTATTAGAGAATTTTGGTAGGAAAGACCTTCATGGTAATACCTAAGATCGGGAGTAGTAAATAAGCACCGATAATGGTGTCATTAAAATTTGTATATGTATATTAATGTATATATATTTGTATATATGTTTTCACACTCTAACGGCCGCATTGTTTTTATGTATAAAAATTTATAACTTTAGATTTACCTTTTCATACAATTTTAACTTGATTTTATATTTCATTTAACACTGTATTGTCTTGTTTTAATATTTTTCCAATTTTACTAGGCATAACTTAATCCATTGGTTCCGGAAGCTCTCTGAATTTGGTACGGCATTTGTTTATAATATCTAGGTGACTGATTTTATTTTATTAATCCTAGATTGCTTAATAATTATCAAAATGAAGTTACGTCATTTGCAAAATTGCAGTATCTAACAAAATAGGTGCGTGTTCTTAATCCCCAACACAGTACCTTCCCCCCTCCAACCACAGATGTCAGTTGCACAGTTTGTTGTCACAAGTAGTACGCATCCTTGTTTTCTTCAGCTCGCGTAGTCAATTTGACGTTACATAAGTGACGTAAATTTTTAATTATACCACCAAACCCATAGAGAAAAAAAATATTAAATTTTACTAAAAAGTGTTAGTACAACTCGTATGTATTTAAAAAATATATTAAAAATTTGAATACGATTTTAAATTGTTTTTTTTTATAAATATCTTGTTTTTTATTTTCCAATAAAAAGTAGTCTGCTTTAATTTTTGTTTTAATTGAATAGATTGATGTATAACTATATTGCTTTAAATATAGCCCTAATAAAATATGCTAGGATACAATTACAATTTAAAAAAAATAATTACAAAATTATTTTAGTACAGTAATAAAAATTAATATTTGTTAGTAGTCAAATTTACGATACAAAAGTAATCCCGTGACAATATTATGACATAATTAATCTAGGGATAAAGACGCGATCTTGTAGTTGGGTTTAAGTTTGATATTGAAAACCTAAAAAAAACTGTTTAATTGACACACAACTCAATACAATCCACACTTGAAATCAAAACAACAACATACATTTTCTGGACTTAAAAATACAAAAACAACAGGATACATTCAAGTTCAATATTTACAGGAAGCGAACCACAACCGATATCATTATGTATTCTGATTCCCATTATCCATCAAAACGTTACATCTATCAACAGCAGTTTCCATAGAACCACAAGATTACCAGGATGAGTTAAACATAATTAAATATATCACCACAAAACCAAAACAAAACCTCTACTGTTGATAGGCTACTGTCAAAACACACTAACAAATCGATAAGTCATCCGAAAGAGAAATCAAATCCGAATCTTTTTGTTAACAGAATAAGGCAGCATTTTTCCCAACTGGCAAATTGGCGAGACCGTAGTCTCGGTATTAAGACAGAATCTGTTTTAAGAACAATGGCTGCTTATTTGAAACTAAAAGAGTGACTTTATTTAACATGTATTGACTAAATTTTGAATAAATTTTGCGTGAGAACGAGATGGTGAATCTATGGAATACTCTGGAATTGGCTACGAAAGTATATGGTGTTTAGAATTGAGCTTGGATTATTGGATACTTATGGGTGGTTCGTAAACCAGACATAAGGGTCGTTTTCTTCTGACCTGCGGAGGTGCAGGATCAGTGATGATTTGTTTGATGTGAGTGTATCGAGACCCTTCGGCTCTGTGTTTAACTCTATTTGTTAATTTTAGGATGAAATCCTCGAGTGTGGGGATTTTGTGCCCTTGAGAGATGGTGATGTTCGATACGTACCATGGGGAGTTGGTGATTTAACTAAGAGTTTTTTTTTTCTGGAAGGAATCCAACTTTTTCTTCCAAGAAACAGATAGTAGAGAGTACCAAGCTGGAGCTGCGTACATAATTACCCGTCTGATGTATGTTCTGTACATGGACAATCTGATACGAAGTGGTATAGGGCTCTTGGCTTGAATTACTGGAAGGAGTCTGCCACGGACAGATTTAGCCCTAGACAGAGTTTGCTTGACGTGATGGGACATGTTTAATTTAGAGTCATGCGTGATTCCAAGGTATCTGACTTTGCGGGTCCATGCTATGGGTGATTTATTAAGAGTTACGTAGTGAAGAAAATTTGATTTCTTGCGTCGTTGGGGCAAAGAGACTAACTACTGAACTAAATCGACTCAAACTGTAAGTTTTAAAAGTTTATTTTTTTAAATCATTTTACGATTGAATTAAAAAATATCGATTTCGTTTCTTTTGCTTTATTGAGTGATCACATTTTGAGGTTATAGTCTACATGTTTGAAAAGTTGTACGCCTAACTACTAAAGATGATATTTAAATTATGATTGACTTCAATATAAGAAGGAAACAAATAGTTCAAAGATAATAATCTAAAGAATTTTTGAAAGTGGATTTCTACTCTGTTTAAGTTGTTTTGTTTTTCAAAATAAAGTGGATGGTGTTGAAGAATTTATATGATCTCTAACTATGCCTAGAATTAACATATTCTAAAATTAAAACACATATTATATAAATTCAGAAGTCAAGAGTAAATTTTAATATACCAATACTTATTGAAGTGGGCATTTTTTGTCTTATACATTTTGTTAAGTTTAATCATCAACGTAATTATTGGGTATTGTTTTACATAGATAAAGTGAGTAATAAGGAATTGAATTATCATTCTAGGTTAAAAGTTAGTATTTACAAATTTGTTATTTCATTTTGAAAAATTTTTTTTACTAAAATCTCCATAAAAGATAAATTGTTTACTACGTTCCTAAACACTAGCTACTGTTTATGAATTTCTAAAGGTTTAAATTTACATACTTCATATCTGCGGAGTAAAAGTTAGTTTCCGACCATATACATGTTTTGAGCGTGTAATTTGATTTGTCGTAACTTTTAAAGCAATTACAAAGTACTGAATGTGTTTAGAAACAACTCGAAGCGACTTTTTCGGCCATAGGCTGAAGATAAATGCACAGAGTTTATTTTAAAGCTTATCCTGGTTTTAGAGGTTTTCAGAGCTGCGGTGACAGTACTGTTCATCCCTAATTTATCAGTGAAACACTAAAGAATTTGTTGTATCATGAATTTCAAAACCCGCTCAAAAAAATCAAATAAGAGTGGACTTAAAGAAGCTCTAGTAGTAATAGAGGATAGTGTAAATAAATCAGTTTATATTCGTACAATTTATAACTTTCATAAAAATAATGAAAAGCTTGAATATAATGACATACAATAAATAACGTCTGTATTGTTGAACTACTAACAGACGTTAAGGGTATTTAGTGAGGTTTCGACTACAGGAGTAATGGAGGTGGTGATTTTTAATTATTCTCCAAGAGAACCTAAATTATATTTTCAATTATTAAACCTATAGGCTACATCTATTCCCTATCTATTATACCTAATATTAATCTTAAACCACTCAAAAGTATTGTAGAAAAGTGTTTTTTCCAGGTAAAAAGTGTTTTTGAACACCTTCAAATAAAGCAAAACTGCACACAAAATATTAATAACTTTCCAGATTTAACATGTAACTGTAGCTAATCACAGATATTTTCATAGAAGTATCAATAATTATTTCATTTTGAGGTTATTCTAGTTTACGTGCTTTTACAGGAGGTTTGGGTACAATTATTTACCGGAGAAATGGGACATGTTTTGGAGGTGCAATTTCTATAATTTTCATGAAGCACATAAACAGAAGAATAAAAATTATAACTATAATATGTGTGAATATAAAAACAGAGATTTATTGTTCAGAACAATACATTTGTGATGCTTTTATGTATTCATAATATTTAAACAATACTAAACAAGCATGGTGGTGCTACAGTACAAAAATCGGCAATCGGACCTGAGCCTTCTGCTTGATAATCCAACACTTTACTAACGATACTATGCTGTATGGAGGAGTTAAAGACATATGTTGAAAAACTAATTTTCTAGGTTTACCTCATTTTCAATTAATAATTTAATGTGTAATACATTAAAATCATTATTGCTGCCAGACGTGGTATTTAAGATTTGTTGTGTCCTTACAAATCACATTTAAAACAGGAGCTACTTATCAGGTTATTGAAGTACCTAGTCAAATTACATACCTCGAACACATTGCGAAAACTAATAATTTACTTTGGTAAGAACAATAATTGTTGTATAATCATAAAAGAAGCTTAACTCACTAAGAAAAATATAGCATATTTGTCAGAATTAGCATATGGGATTAAAACAAATGTATTTACTGGTTTTGTTTAAAAACTTACAAAGTACGGACAAATTTTGTTCAATTAACATTTGTTTTATGATAATTTATTCTTAAACACCGACGTCGCTAAACACGGAATTAATGTTTTCACGTTGATATAGCCGGCAGTAACTCTCTGCAAATTATTTAGAATTACTGCATTGTATTTACCTAAGTACGGGGATTAGAGAACCTCTCAACCACCCAGCTGCGATGCCTGTATTTATAATGCAATTTTTCAGGCGTATATTTAAATGTGAATTAATTATACTAATATGTGAATTTATATTGTTGATAAATATTCACAATTTTGAGAAATGTTTTTAATAAATTTAAAATTTGAAACTGATGTATACTATAATACAAAGGGGAAAGTTACAAAAACTAAAAACAACTCATATATTACTATAACCAACATGAATATTTCTACAAGTAGGACTACTTGCCAGCAATATGATTGACCTCATTTAAACATCCTAAGCTAAAATAAAAATCGGAATTTGGAGAAAATAGTGCTTTTAATTTTAAAAATATCTGAAATTATACTACGATCAGAACTGGTAGGATATTAAAGAAATAAAGCTTTATTTTCATTGAAAATAATCACAAACAAAAATATACAATAATGAGTGAAATGAACAAAAGAAATCAAATAAATATAGCTCAAAAACGTATGCTTAACAGTACATTATAGTCGTTTTATGAAATTTTGTTAAAACCTAACCTATAAACACTACTTTTAATTAAGTTTTAAACGATCTATATCTGTCTATTATTTTAAAGGGTGTATACAAACAACCATAATTATTAATTGTGTATAATGTATGATGATATATTGTTTTTTAACAGAAGTTAAAGAAACACAACAAATGTGGATTTAAATTTCAAGTTAGTTATAACCTAAAACTATGACTAGCAAACAAGTTTTATGTTCAAGGAAACCTTTAAGGAAACTGACTGCTTCTTTAATTAAACAATTTAATAAACTTTCTTGCATCCGGGCATTATTCACTGTACACGTACAGGCTAAGCCTAATCTAATATTGTGTTGAGTTATGAAAATAGTTTAACAAACAGTTGTTTTATCTATTATTTTGTGGAACTGGAAAATATTGTAATTGCCTATGAAGCAAATAGACCAATGCAAATACTAATTTAAAAAATAAACAGGTTGTACCGCTCCATTCGCTTCCCGTTACTCCCTTGAACGAGCGAGCAGCACAAAGTAGAATTTAAAAAGTTTAACCAAAATAGGGAGTTTTGAATTAAATCCAATTAGACATCTGGGAACAATGACAGGAAGATTAAGACCCAATGAAAACTCACTATATATATTTCAAATGCACCTTTCATCTTTACTCATAAAAAGAATTAATAAAAACAGTATACAATTTCCATATAACAAATGAAATCAGTAAAAACTTTGGCTTATTTGCCACAAAGAAAACAAGTTAAATTTAAATCACAATAAATCCGAAAATATATTTTTTCTGTATATGCACCCCTTTATTCACCCCATAATTAAAGACTTTCCCCAAAGAAAATGAAACTAAAATGATTTAAGTCCTTGAACAAGACACCAAGACAATAATTACCTCTAATACGTGGGGTACGTTTATAAAGCACAAAAACTCTAGGCTCCTAAAGGTGTGCATGAACAAAAGCACATACACTTTTCTTTTTTTTATAAATTTAAAATACAAATCTTAAAGCAAATTATCCCCCCAAAAGAAAACATTACTATAAATTTCCAAAATATACATCAATTTTTTAAAATAGGCGAACATCAAACCAAACTGGCAGCGATATCAAAAAACTTTTGTATACCACTCTAAAACGACAGAAGAACAGATTAACGCGCACTTTACTGCTTTCACTTAATAAAATAAAAAAGATAAACATCACCTTTTGTCATGTTGTTCTGGGATACCTTTACATCAAGCGTAAGTGGTCACTGCTCCAGTTCATGTGGAGAGATGAAGCTAGGTTACTCTTTGGACAGTTGAAATGAAGGTTATGTAGAGAAGGATCTCTGAATCATTATTTAAAGTTGAAAAGCCAGGTTGAAGACCTGAAGTGCCTTAATATCCCAAATTTCCTGAAGTTTCCAGAAGTTTCCAGAAGTTACCAGAAGTTACCAGAACCCCTGTTTGTAACAGGTTAACAACGCAAAATAGTAAAATGTTTTCTTTTAAATTTCCCCACATACACAATATCAAATCTCTGAATATAAACATGACATACATATTTTACGAATCAACAATACAAATAATCTTTCATAAATTTACCTTCATTAATTATTCCTTTATAATCACACAGTTGAAATTAAAAATACCTATTCACTTTAATATCTGGTGTACTATAAATATTACAATAATTTAAAACAATTTACTCCCTCCCACCTTAGAAAAGTAACAATCTGATACAGAAACAAAAGCCTTACCCATTTCAAAAACATGTTATAGCCTATTACAGAAACAAAATATTCCAACTTACAATACATAATGATAACCCCTTTTATTTTCCAAAAGTAGCATAATTTTTGGTTCATTAACTTTAGTATACCTTTCTTTACAAAATTCAAATCAACATCCTGATGCTTTTTCAAGTAATTATACATGAAATTCTGAAATCTCTGATCGCCATTTTGATTGGCTTTCGTTTATACCATTTACAAGGTTCAGACTACTTTCAATTTAACAAAATTGACCCACTTACTATCGCAAACCAAAACACAAATTATTACAAGATATAAATGGAACTCTGATACAAAATACAAGTTTAGCTAGATTATAAAATTTACAATATTCGACTTACCATATTTAATGGGGTGCCACTGTTTGATACATTACAATGGTGAAACCATCGTCTATTCATTTTAGACAATGTTAAACGTCCGGGTGCATTTGAAACAAACTCTATCACATATTAAAACTTTATCACATATTAAAACTAAGGCACAATGGCCCGAAAAGGTTTACAAGAGTAACACCTTTCCTTAACCCTTCATAGGTCGCGTCTTTAGTTGTGACACAGTAGGTCGCGTGGTGTACAAAAGACCGCAAATCGTTCTTTTAGTCTTTCAACGAATAATATCCCTGTATATTTATTTTGTATAGTATTTTTAACGTATCTACTCTTACGTGGAAAATAATACTGCAGGATTAAATTAAAAACGAATAAGTTTAATTTCATTTTCATTTTCATTTTTTTATTGAACTTTGAAAATTAACTTCGTAAGTTGTTACAAAACTGTTTTTACAGTTATCCATGAAAAGAAAAAGAACATACATTTTATTTTGCATAAATGCAACAATACAACTTATTAGCAAAACGAAGCATATTCAATAGATATTAGTATATGATTCTATATTTATTTACCAAATGTATGAAAAAAAGTATAAAAAACTATGAAATTAATTTAAGCTTATCTAAGAAATAGTAGTATGCATAAATGATATTCTATTTACAAAATAATGTTTTATTAGGCATTAAAAAAATGAATATTCATAAAAGCTTAGTTTCATAGTACCATTATTTACAAACAAAAACAAATATGAGAGTACATAAAACACATTGTAAATACTAATATAAAATAAAATTTTGTAACATTATTGAACTTGATCAACTATGCGCAGAGTAACATCTTTAGCAGTATTGCTCAATTTGTAAGGGCCTTCGGACTGCTTGCCACAATAAATTTCTAAATTCCCCTTATAATAAGTTCTTGCGTCACACAATACATACACTTTCAGTCCATAGCGAGCTGGCTTATTAGGAATGTATTGTCTAAAACTACATCTACCACGGAAAGCTTCCAGCATCTCGTCTACAGTTACATAATCACTGAGACTGTAGTGTTTTTGACAACGATTGACAAATTCTTCATATAATTCCCGAATGGGAGCAGATTTATCATGTGAATTTCTCTGTCTTCTAGTTCTTAGGTCGTCAAAACGCATAGCTCTAATCAGAAATTTAAATCGTCTCAGAGACATTGTCGCTCGAAAATATTCAAAACCTAGCCCATCTGCAGTCCATAAATCTTCCAACATCGTATGTGAGGATTTTAGCATTCCTGCAAGGTATAACAAACCAAGGTCAGCATGAATGTCATCTCTGTCCGTTGGTTTTGCATCCCTTTTGCGGGAATAGTTCTCCTTATTTTTGTCAATCCACACATTAGTATATTGGACGATTTGGTCAACTAAGCTATCTGGGAAAAATAATTTCCAGCTTGCAAGAGGGGAGTTTGCAGCTGTAGCTTCTCCTTTTGGACAGGGTAGGCGGACTCCAATTCTCTCCCCACGAATTATATTATGACGGCGGGCCCTTCCACGAAGGTTTGCCATATTCATGTGTACATTCCACCTCGTTTCTAAATATTTTCCCAAAATGAAATTCTGGTTAGCTTCTACATCCATTGATATATCTTCTCTTCCAGACAGATCTTCGAGAGAAGTTTCTGAGCTAGTTTCGTGGTTACTATGCTCTACTTCATCTTCAGATTGGTCGCTTCCTTCTCTCTCGACTACGACATCCCCATCGTTTTCATCAGAGTTGATATTTGATTCGGCAAATAGTTCTCGTCTGAGAAGCTCTCTGTCCTTCTCTGCCACTCGTTCTTGTTCCCTTTCTTCCTTCTCCACCCTTGCTAGCATCTTCAATAATTTTGCAGCTTCATTGGCATCCATCTTCACAAATAAAACTACAAACTCCACAAACACAAATGAAAAAACTTAAAACATAAAAGGTCGCGTGGCGCACAAATGACCGCACAAACAATAACTTTGTAGGTCGCACGGTGTACAAAAGACCGCACTCCGCAAACTGCGATACGTCCTGGTCAGTGGCTTTGAGCTAACTGGTTGTCGGTTGGTGAGGGGGTGGAGGGGGAAGTGGGGATGGATGCGCCAAAGGATAGGGGTCGCACATTTGCAAACAAAACTTTTACACAAAGAAAAAGATTTCTTGCGGAGGTTTGTACACCACGCGATCTATGAAGGGTTAAACTAAGCCATTAAACAAAATGCAACATTTCCTGCTCGGCACAAATATATGTCCACCTCCTTTGACAGTCAGTTCAAGAAGAAGGAAAAAACACGCCACGCTATCCCCTCTCTCCCCTCGGTTGAGTAGAAAATTTTACCCGAAACCGGCCCAAACGGAAATTATACAACTAACGGGACTTTCAGTGCAACCCAGTGTACCGTAACGGAAAACGAGAGGGTTTCAAACGGAACCTGTACCCTGAATCCAACTCGAATCAATTCAAATCGAAATGGCGCTGGCGTAGCATACATGAAATAACAAACAATTCAAAGATTACAAACATGAGTAGTTATCCATTACATTAACCACGTTTATATCTATGTTCAAGAATGAATCAAATTACTAAGCTTGAAATAAAACGATAAAACTATTAATTAAACAATAACTTCTTAATGACGTAAGAAACAAAATGAAATACAACTTTACTGCCTATGAAAAAACCAGAACTGTTAGTTCGCATTATCACCCACAGAAAGCGCGACCTCCCTAATATACTACAAAAACATATTCCCTGTGCCTAGTATACCAATACTGGCACAAGGTAACTGTAGATTATATTACTTCATTTTGGATATTTTATCTTGACCTTCTCTACGGTTTCTTATAATACTAAATATGTTTAAATACTAAGTTTTAATCGTATGTCTTTTCTTCCTAAATAGAGGTCCCAACTCGTTTATAATAATAGAGTTTAATATTGTAAAATTGGTATGTAAGGCTTTGTGTGACTGAATATAGGATCAATGGTAAAATTATCAAATAACAATCATACAAAGTTATCAAGTAATAATATATTTAAAAAAATAAATACAAATTTATTACAAAGAGTGCAGTTTAGTGGATCTAGTATGATTTTAATGCATTCCCTACATATATATTTCGTGTCCCTAAGTTATTTAACAAAGCTCCTGTAATTCACAACACCAGTTGTGGCTAAGAAAATGCAATACTTTCACGACATCACGTGATGCAGATTACACAAGTTTGAGTAAACACAGAACGTTGAATATACATGTAAATGACAGGAACGTTTTTTTATATAATAGAGAGGGAATAATTTTTGGAGTTTAATTGATAGCACAAAATATATTTTACATTTTGTATTTGTATTCATTCGTTTTAAATAGGTAATAGTTCTAAAGCCGTAATTGATATTTTAAGGACAATAATTGACACTTTATGAGAGAGAGATGGGCATCCACGAGTCACCACGGTAGTTAGGCAGAGTTCTCTAGTTTTATACACTTTTATTTCTTCAGACTAAATTAAAAATATTAAATCACTTCTTACATTAAAGTACAATGGGGAAGCATAATTTACTGTAACACAAAGTAAAGTAGTTTTCCCAGTTTTCCCTTAAGGAAAGAAATTATTCCAACGTGGAATTAATGGGTCATGGACGTATTGAAACCTTTTAGCTTTTTCCGTTTCTCTACTATAATAGCTGTCCCTTTGTCTTTAATGGAAGATTAGTTTGCAATGGGATTTCCTCCATTAAGCTTGAGTCGATTGTATATTTACAGGTGAATTGCTCCAAGTAAAGTTAAAAGAAAATCGCAAAGGAAATTTAGAAATAAACGAAAATTCTTTTTGAGGGTATATTTATAATGACTACGTTAGCACTTAGTTTAACATCCATTAATATTATGTTTACCTAACAAACAATAATATATCTAAAAGTAGATAATTTAGTTTGTATTAGTAAAATCCTATTTTGTGGTAATTTTTATGTTTTTACGAAAATCAACATTTTCAGAATTTATCATCGGATATCTCTTTTCCAACCACTTTACATATTATTATATAACCTAAAGAATACATTAGTAATAATAAAATGTTTCACACTAACAGTTATGTGACAAAGTTTGACACAAAATATGTGTATAAAACTATGTTAGAACCAATCCTTAATATATCTCAAATTGGTTAAAAAAAAATTGCCATGTATATTGTATATACGACAAGACAGTTTTTATATATAGAAAAGAGATATATTTCATCCGTATAGTCAGCTCAAAGTATGGGTAAAGAACTATGTTAGAAATAATCCTGAGAACATCTTAAATTGTTTACGAAACTACAGTACCTATTTCGCAAAATTGAATTTTAAAATAGACCAATACTTTTGAACATACATAATATGAGTGCGATCATAAAATGGGGGAGCATATTATATTCACAGCGTACTATCTACTGACTTAAGTAAGGTAAGGTGAAAACGCTTATTGTAAATTAACCATAAAAGTATAATTATATATATTCTCTATCTGACTTGTTATTGATGTTTTGATTCCAAAACATCATCATTGTGTTGTAAAACACAAAAACAATGCTTTCCATATAGTAACTAGTAATCTGTATATATAAAAGCCAAATACCACTCACTCCATCACTCATCACGATTTCTCAAAAACTATAGAACGGATTGAAATGAAATTTGGTATGTAGCTTCCTCTAGGGCCATAAGTGCTCATTAAAAAGGGTTTTAAAAAATTGAAATTTTAGGGGGATTTGGGGGATCAAAGTTATTAAATCACGATTTATTCCAAACTACCGAACGGATTAGAATGCAATTCGGTATATAGCTTCCTCTAGGACCATAAGTGCTTACTAAGAAAGGGATTGAAAAAATTCGACATTTTAGGGGGGGTTTGGGGGGATCAAAGTTATTAAATCACAATTTCTTCAAAACTACAGAACGGATTGGAATGAAATTTGGTATCTAGCTTCCTCTAGGGCCTAAAAAAAAAAAAACACACTTATGTGTTCACTAAAAAAAGGGTTTAAAAAAATTAAAATTTTAGGGGGGTTTGGGGGGTAAAAATTTCTAAATCACGATTTCTCCAAAATTGCCGAAAAGATTGGAATGAAATTTGGTATGTAGCTTCCTCTAGGGCAATAGGCGCTGTCGCTAAGAAAGGGTTTTAAAAAATTCTAAATTTTAGGGGCGCTTTGGGAGGATCAAAGTTATTAAATCACGATTTCTCCAAACCTACCAAACCGATTGGAATTAAATTTGGTATGTAGCTTCCTCTAGGGCCATATGTGCTCACTAAGAAAGGGTATGAAAAATTTCAAAATTTTATTAGGGGTTTGGGAGGATTAAAGTTACTAAAATCATAATTTCAGATCTTTTATTATTAGTGCTTTTATTATTTAAGATCTATATATATAAAAGCCAAATACTACTCACTGACTGAACACTTAAAAATAATACAATTACGTTAAACAGACTGAAAATACCAACCACCACGGGCAACGCCGTACGGGTCAGCTAGTTACTTATATTACAGTAATCAAAATACTTATAGTGAAAGTGAATTTCACACAACTCTAAGTATTTATTTTATCTATAATAATTGCTTTACCTAATGATTATTTACTAAGTAATCAGTACAGTTGATTCACACGTCCATCAGGTCTGATTAATTTAGAATTTCTTGGTGCGTACTTTAGTATTACAACTAGTTTTGCATAATTTAAATTCATTAAAATTGTTTGATTAACAATTTTAAAATCTAGATGTCGAATTATATTAAATGGCAAAATCAAATTATAAAGTAAAGTGTACGATATAGACAAACATTAGGAATAATAAAGTTAAAAATAAGAACCAGAATAACATAAGAATGCTACAAAAAAAAACTTTATCTTAAAATAAGAAATTTAAAAGTATCAAATCATCTGATAATTTAAATACCATTGTCTAATAACCTGCATACGAGTTTAGAGGTATAGAGCAGCTGACTACCGTATCAGCTGATCTAAGTGAGTATTTTAAAAACACGAATATTTTAAATGATACCTTTATTTTATTTAGATATATTTGTAAATTTCTGTATTACTCGCAAACAAACTATAGGACTTTACTATTTGAATTAAAATACAATACATAGGCATTCAATAAAATCTGTGGATGTCATAAAACTTCTATTTTGTAAAATGAACACATTTCAATTTCGCGTTTTTATACATTTCCAAAACAAATTTAAATATTTCTGTATTTAATATTTAAGATATATCTCTCAATTTTAGGATGAGATCATCAGACCAGGTCGTTTAGTAGGAAATGTTTACCACTTCAATAACATTTTTATTTGAATCAAATTTGTTTCAGGTTTTATTTAAAATCCAGAAGTTTATTCAAAAAACAATTTTCTTATAAATGCTCAATTCAAATTATTGAATAAACTAAATTAATTACTTTGCTACCCTATTACATACGAAAACAACAACTTAACTTCCGACTACAATTTAGTGATGTCAGTTTAATCATAAAATATGAGTCCATATTCACAGCCTACTATCTACTGTCTTTCATGCGTTAAAAAAGGTTATTGTAACCTAACCATAAGGGTTAATATATGCTACAGCTGAACTATTATTTATATTTTAATACCAACATTTTATGGACTTGCTCTTTTTCATTATCTTTAACGGTGTAAGGAATAAAAGTTTACTAAAAACGCAGTTTTTCTCGAAACATTTTCAATAACTAGGCAGCGTCATTAAAAACTCTATGAAATTTAGCCCGTGGTAATAGAAAGGTAAAATTTAGTACCTAGTAAAAGTTACATAACAATCAGATAAATAGGGTTGTAGATCAATCCTAATAAAACAATCACATAACATATTCTTCCATATAATAATTACTGTGAGAGAAATTCAAAAAGATTGCAATGGGATTGTTCTTGTTTTCAATTCAGGTAAACACGCTAACATTTTATTTTCAAACACGCTTACACTATTAACCATGTTCGATAGACACACAATTGCGACAATAAATCAGTATATGTGTACAAACGTCAGACTGGAAGCTATTTTTCATTGGGCCTGTCAATAGCCAATAGTCAATAGCTTGACAGCGGTAATGCAATCTGTCAAGACTAAGGGACATCAATTCCCGCCCGCATAGCATTTAGTGTGTAGAGTTAGTTAGGGTTTAATAATATTATAACACATGGAGCCAAGGCTGGTTTAGAAATATAGGATGGTTAGAAACTCTCTACTGTACTTTGGTATTATTCCTGTGGCAAAGACAATGCGATATATCACAATTAACATTTAATATAGTTAAACCGTTTTGTTGTCGCCATTCCGAATATTGATTTAATAAATAAATGCTGTGACTTACTGTGTTACAATAACATTACTGCCGTAGTACGACAGACATTTCGGCTATTAATCCTTTGTCAAATGTTAACAAAATACTTAATCACAGTACATTAACACAAACACAATAGTAAATTAAAACTGCACACGATACATTATTTAAAAAACAGAGTCAATTCTAATATCATCGACTGGATAGGCCCAATATTCCGATATATACTGCGGAAGATAGTCAATCACGCTAATCGATTTAGGGGGTTGCTTATCTCCAACAACGTAACTAACAATGCGTTGGAATCGGAGTTAAGTTTTTCATTTGATAAAATATTATTTTCGATTTTATAGTTCTTGTATATCTTCAAAATGCTCAAGTGAACTCATAAATCTTCCCTTTTTACAACAGTGTAATATTTTAAGTGAGACTGTCATGCAAGAATGTACATGGTCAGCTTGAATAAGGTGTTCCGAAAATTTAGATTATGTAGAAAATGTTTTTAAATTTTTGTTGAAAGATCTTCCTGTCCATCCTATATACTTCTTTGTACAGTCCCTACGTTATAGTTCGTATATTCCGTTTCTTCATATTTATCACTGTGGAATATCTTATTTTTTAGGGGGACTCTTTAAATTATTGGTTGTTCTGTAGGCAATGTTTATAGTGCTGCTTTTTAAGTAAGTTTCTGAATATGTGTTTAAACTGTTTAATATAGTTCAACACCAAGAAGTCTATTTTTGGCTTGTTCGGGTTTTTTATTTTATCTTTCCTTCTTGATGTATATTTTTTCAATGATTGACGATTTGTAACCATTTTCGGTAGTAATGTATTTTATTTGTAATGTATTAAATTGTTTACGAAAAACTGTTTCTGACATTGGTCGGCCTACATTGCGTAATCTATAAATAGAGCAATTATAAGCCAGCATTTTGTGTGACACGGGATGTTTAGACGTAGAGAGGATTGTATGGTCTGTATGGGTGGGTTTTCTGTATATTTTGAATCCATGTTTGTGGTTAGATTTAGTTATTGTGAGATGCTAATAATGTATACTATTGTTGGTTTCAAATTTAATTGCAAATTTTAACGAGGGATTTATGCTATTCAGATATGTTGCAAAGTTTTTTGATTTGTTGTTCTGTTCCTTGATATAAAATAATGATATCATCGAAATATCTGTGGTAATAAATTATATTTTTGAGTTGCTTGTTTTTACTCGACATGATAATAATATCATTGTTTTTCTTAAACACAATTCGTTGGATTTTACACAATTGAAATTACTTTTTTTCACTCATCAATTAAATACCTTTATAATGGATTTGTATTATAAATTGAAATTTTACACAGCTTTTTATAACTTTAATCAACTTTTTCCATGAACACAATTTAAAAATAAAGGCTGTGTTTGACAGGTTTGGAAATAAATATCTCTAGCAACGCCCCTATCCATAACAAACAAAACTATACTGATTTAAATGTTGTTTGTCTGAGCTGTACATTCAACATGTCTCCTCGTGTATTCATTTAAGTTAGGTTATGTATAATTTTAGGAAAAAAATCTATAAATAGCCCCCCTGAAGCTGCCCTGTGGCAGTAAAACAAAGAAGTCACAATATAAAATAGTTATGCAGTCAAAATAACTGTAACTTAATAAAAAGATACAGCATTGTGAAGTCAACTTATAAATTGGCATTGCCAAAATTTGGAAAATAATCAAAGACAGTACTTAATATACCAAGGAACTCATAGTAGCATGATGTAATTATAAAACCGAAACTTTTCCTTTTCTGTTGGAACTGCGCAGTTTCAATCAAAAATATTCCTGTATTTCACAAAAACTTTATATAGTACATTTTAATCAAAATAAATTAAATTCTATCAAACAGGCTTTAATTCAACTGCAATCTTTTTATTTATCTATGGTTGTACAGAAGTATAATCAGACTAATTGATAGTCACGTGCGGAGTGGAACACCGTTTAGTCTAAATTGTTTTAAATAAACAGGCAAAAGAGGATAGCCCCTATTAAAAGTGGTCCACCAAAGTGCAATGTTATTACTATGTTATTAGCGAAATACTAAGATCGGGAGTAGTCAATGAACACGTTTTTTGTGTGTCATAAAAAAATAAATATATATTATATACATATGTGTTCGCACTCGATCGACCGTATATTCAGTCCGAATTGTTTAAAATTTGTCTAAGTGGCTCGGACGAGTTCTTGGGAAATTTGACCATAGGGAAATTCCATAGGGAATCTATTGATCCGAGGCCCAAAGGTCAAGTTTTTATATAGACCGAGGCATAAGTGTGTAACCAAGCAGTGTGTGAGTCGAAGCTGGAGGCTTAAGTGGAAACAAATTCTACTAATATATTTGTTACCGTTAAGCAGCTATTCAGCGCTTTCGTGAGTAGACAATTTCCTAAATAGTTGGTTGTATCCTAAAACATATTAACTTAATTGTATTACAGTATTATTATACTTTAACATCTGAATTTAAAATTAGTTAAAATATTTTGTATTGGTTTATTTATTATGGTAGGTATGCTTTTACAAAGTGACATTTTGTCGTTGTTTCATTCTCTATATCTGTAAAAATACAGATTTCTTTTGAACAATTATTATAAATAATAATATAAACTATAAAAATTTTTAGTTATAGTTTGATTATTGTAGGTCATTCACAGCTGAAGATGGCGACTTGGTAGTTGAAATGCGATTGAGTTAGTAAATATTTTAGATGTCAGATTTTGTGGACAGATTAAATGGATAAAGATAGAAAAATTAAACTCAGGACACCTTTCTAAGAAATAAAAGTGTACTTTTTAGTCACTATTGCAACTTTGCCCATTTCCCAAAAATGGGATTTTTGGGGGCAGCTCAAAATGTTTAAATGTAAAGACCCATTAAGTGACACCCCATTTTAAATGTATTGATTAAAGAAGAAGACCAGTGAAAACTAGAGCTTTCTATCTCAACACAGTAGAAAATGGCAGCTGATTGAAATTTGTATACTTTGAAAATTGTATACAATTTGAAATTGTATACTCTCTTTATGTTAAAACATATTGCAATTCTGTATGACTCCAATTCGTACTTGACTTGAAAACATTAATAACTTTGACTGAAATTACTGTGCATTTTTGTTTGTTTCGAATAGTAATACTTTATCGACACACCATTGTTTTAAAACAGCCTTCAGTACGAAAAGTGTAGATTCCAATAACCATTAAATAAATTACTTTAAGATAAGGAAGCTTTTATATTATTGCCATTGTGGGCAGAACAAAGCCCAATAACAGAACGGAACTTATATTTTTAGTCTGTAAGAGGATTTATCTTTTTTGAACTATATTGTTGAATTTCCAATAGGTTTTTATTTACGAACAATCTTTGGATCTCTTATCGTCATGTGATTTATACTTTGTATTCTTTACGTATTAAACCAGGTATGATAACTTACAACTAAACCTCTAGTATATGCAAATTAAAGTAGTATTTTTTATATCACAAGAAATCGCGTATTTTGAGCTGTTAAACATGTAGTTTTGTATACAAAATTTCTCAGATACTCATATTTCATTACGTTTAGTGAAATAATCAAAAAAAAAATTATCAGAAAAAGTTCAAATTAGACAAATTTAAAAAAATAAACCTATCCTTTTCAGTAATAGTAACATTTTTTAGAAGTAAATGACAATTTTCACTTTAAATTGTGAAATTTCTTACAAAGTTTTTATCTTTAAATTTTAAAGATGCACATATAAGGCGACGACGTTTTAATGTAATTTTAAGAAGAGTAGAACGTTGTATAGAGGAAATAATGTTATAATTTATAAGTTTTATTTAATTTGGAAATAAATCCTTTTTCAAGTGATTTGATAAGCAGTAATAGTTAAAAATATTTATGGTATAGTTATAAAACTAAAGTAATTAATATTGTACAAATAAACTTGATATAAAATCCGTTTAAACTCAATGTTAAATATAATACACATAACTTGGTTCTTCTAGTAGGTATAGGTAGACTCGTGATTTTTTATATTTTAGATCATGTCTTTAACTAGTTAATAACATAAGATATTTTAAACATATGAAATAAAAAAATATAATATTTTATGAAAAATATGTGTATAACATCATTTGCTTCAGAAGTTTATATAATCGACTTTTACACATTCTTCTGTTAGGAACCAACAATTGCTATTATACAGGTTTACTAAACATTTAATTATTAAATATTATATGGCTACTGTATAGTTTATAAAGCTAGAGTATTCAGGAACATGATTTAAAATGAAATAACAAAGTTAAGGTATTATTTACCAACTGATACCATCCCGCCAGCACAATAATCAGAGTTTTCTTGGTCCTTCTCTGCTGAACACTATTTTACCAGCTCAGTATTATTCGTAAATTTTTACAAAATTCTAGACAACAATATTGGTTACTCATAATACTCATCTTTTATAAAAAATCCTTATAATATAAATAATTAAATCTTTGGAACATTACTGAAATAAATAGGTTGAAGTAGGTTTTGTTTTTATTAAAAGTGAGGTAAATGACTAAACATATAAACAAATTCTAGTAGTTTAATCACTTTACAAATTATCTTACTAAAAATTTAAAATCTTTAAACTTTGTCTGATAAACCAACACAAACTACTCAGTTAAGTACAATCAAATTTTTATCCATATAAAAAAAAACTTGCAACTTGCAGAATAAACGTCAAAACTACACGTCATTAGGTTTTTACATTTACATTATATTACATCAAGTTTTACTCGAATTATTGACATTCCCATTCAGGTTGTAAATCTGAGTCCGAAAATGGAATTTATCCTAACATTCAATTAGTTGTATTACCTTCATGTATTTAGTGTATGAATGTGTTTAAATACACAAGTAAGTAGAGACCGTATGCACAGCTTCAATGCTAAATGAAATACACTTTGCAAAACATGTTGCTTTCAAAATCGCACAAAGTCTGAGTTCGAATAAAAGTAATTTATATAAAATAACCGTATTAATTAAAACGGTTCTGTTTGGTTAAAATAAAATAAATGTTGACATAGTACACTGACTTGAATGTATATAAAACATAATTTGTGGATTATAACTTCTATAGGGCTTTCATTAGAGGTACTGCATTTCTATCAGGCATTTTCTATTTGCTTGATGTTAAACATACAGTAATTATTTTAAAATTCGTTTTTAAATGTTAAAAGTTTCTTTTTTTAGAAAATGGTTAGTAGGGATAGTTAATAATAGTATTTCCCAACTATAGACAAATAACATTAGCGTTTTAAGTTTGTATAGAATGTTCAATAAATAATTTTAAAATATCAAATATTTAGCTGGACCATTTTTGTCCAAAATATCAAATAACCATTTTTGTTTTAAAATACATTTCTTTCTTTATGATTCCTATTCCTCTCTTGACTTGACAGCATTTATAACTTTTACTAAATACATTATGTTTTTTTTAACGGTATTGTTTTAAAACAGACTGCAATTAGTTTCCAATAACCAGTAAATAAATTACTTTAAGATGAGGAAGCGTTACATCATTGTCATTGTGTATAAAATGGCTAGAACACGGCTTAACAACAAAACATAACTTAATTTTTCAGTTAGTAAAATAATTTCTCTTTTATAAACTCTTCATTCTTGAGTTTCCAATCTGTTATTATTTACGAATTTGCTTCGGAACTCTTATCTCATTTAATTTCTGCTTTTTCTTTTCTACGTAAACCTTACAAATAAACCTGTAATTGGTTTGGTAACCGAAGAGGTTTATATTATACGTTAAACAGCTTTATAACTGAACAACGTAACGTAATAATGGCTTTGAGCTATTAAAGAAGAAAATATGTCGGCCTATTTATATTTGTTTTGCGGGTAGTACAAGTCATATTTTGTTTCTTTAAATTAGTATAATAAATAGGCCTATGTGATACATTCTGGAACAAGAGTATTGTCTTTCATTTGAAATATGAAAACTTTTAAATCAAGTTTTAGGTAAATATTATAAACATGTTTTGATTATTATTATTTGTTCTCAAAATAAATTCGATCATTGGTTTGTGACCCTTATTCTAAATGAACGGCGGGTCGCCGAAATACTACCCCCCGGAAAACTAGTTGGCAGATTTCGTGACGTCACGTTTCACCTGGGGGGTAGTTTTCCGGGGGGTAGTATTCCGCATCCCCTGAACGGCCTTCATGGCGGCTATTTTTTTGCCGAAAAACTTGTTTTGAATTTGAAGCCACTTCTGAGATATCAACACCAAAATTTATTCCTACACCTCTGACAATTATGTTGTATTTAGTAATGTATATAAATGTGAATATAGAATATAATTTCAACAAATAGGCAAATCAATTTTTAGAATCATATCTACATTTTGGAACATTTGATTATTTTGTAATATCATGTTCTGTACTATTTGATTAAGTAATTAAGTAATATAAAGTAGAAAGCAATTAAAATATATAATTTTTATATTTATTTTGATAAATAATAATGTATTTATGTAAATACCAAATTTTAACAAACATACTTAAAATTTGTCTATATCGTAAAACATATAAACATAGGCATTATGTATTTTTTTCAATTGTAGTCTAACAGTTCTAGTTGAGTCAAACGTTTTATAATGTCCAGATGTTGGTTTTTATGTATAAGTCTGGATGCTGAAAATAAGTTGTGTAACAAATGCAGTCTATACTAATTTAAGTTATGTGATTGGTATTATAAAGGTTGAAATGTATGCGTTTTTACAAAAAAATTGTTTCCATTCTTGACAGCTAAAAACAACTAAGGAATATTAATATCCTTATATTGTATTTATGAAAGGTGTTTATTTTTTCACTAGTATTTCCTTTAATTCTTCATAAAAATGTATTCTTCAAGCATCATTTAAAGCCGATGTTTCCCACTATTGACGGAAAATATATAAACAGCTTAAAATGCTTGTTTTCATTACAAAAATGTATTTAAAAAACTTGTGTATTATACTTCATACCGTTATTAATGAAAGGCGCTGCATATTAACAATCTGTTTAACTAACATGGCAGCTGTTAGTATGATTGTTTACATTCCATATGTAAGTGTTATAAGCTGTAATTTATAAACCAATGTAAATAAATAAACGTAATTAACTGAACTAAATCAACGTATTAAATTATTAAGTAAGTACTCCTAACTTACGAAATATTTGCACGGGTCAGTAAGTAAAACTGCATTTTAAACCATCACTATATTGGTTTATTGGTTTAAATTATAGCTATTTCAATAGAATCTTAAAAGTTGGTTTTTAACTCTGTCAAAATTTCAGCTTCATAATTTATAATAAAAATAAAATTGTTACAGTATATAGGCCCTACACTACTTCTCGATTTGTTTTCTCAAAATAATATAATCAGCTGATTAACATCGTGAGCACGAAATTTCCCTACAATACTTGTATATTTCTGCTTCTTTAAGATCAATGATGACACTGTTCACTGATTCCTGTTTAGAGAAGTATTTTTCTAATTATTCCAGGTACACATACACATAGGTAAATTCACACATTTTTATTTGCATGATTGCCTCCTCTTTTTATGTTCAGCAATAATCTTCTCTTATAAAAAGTAATAATTTTTATTACAATACTAAATCATTATTTTAGCTCTACTATTAAGTACTCGTTGATTATATTGCAAGTGGGATTTAAATAATAATAGTGAGAAATTATAAAATAAAACTATTTACTTAACCATAACGCTTGCCATATTTTCCAGGATGAAATAAGATAACAATTTAACTATAAACAATTTCTATTATAATTTGATAAACTACCCACTGCTACAAAAGTTAAACCTAAATCAACTCCTATAATTACGAGTATACGTACAATGTCCGTTAGTAACAATATAGTAAAACAGCTGATTTCACCAATCATCTGCAATTCTCAAACAAAACCTACCCTAGATTATACTTTGAGGACATGTTTACAACTTCAATCAAACAAATTTCTTATAATGTCTGTAAGTTGCTTATATTTTGTATTTCAGTTATAGAACTAATGTAAACTATGAATGCTATATGGTTGGCTTTGGGAATTATACAATTAATAATACAACCTTTTGCTAAGAATATATTAATTTATACAAAACTTTAAGAAAAAATACCTAGTCGTTCATCTTTGGTAACCACATAATTTATAAAATCATATGGTTAATTTACAAATTCTAATAAACCAATCTAACTTGCACAGGAAACACTATTTCGACAATATCTTGCGTTTTGTCATAACGACCTATAATGTTTCTTGGTCATTAAACATCTTCATTGAAAGGCGATGTGTTTCAAGCCTTCGCCGAGCTCTCTACTCCAATTAATGGTGTGGTAGTTATTGGGCCTGACAGATTTTTGCAGGAAATATGAAAAAGAAAAAAAAAACATGAATAATTTTGTGATGACTATCAGTTGTTTTTAGTGGTTCGTAAAGGGGGTTCAGTTTGGTCTAGAAAGTTTAATGAAAGTTAACCAACCTCATTTGCACCAAATAATTTGATTTTGAAACAGCATTTACCTTTTAAAATTTTTAAAGTGGTCTTTTGAAGTGGACAAATACATGGTAGCTATGTTCATCGTTATTATAGCAGGTAAAACTTGTTAAACTAAAAGTTTGATAAAGTCTGAGTAGACACAACAGTTGTTTATGTAAAATAACCGTATTAATTAAAACAGGTATGTTTGGTTTTAATTACTGTGGATTTTATCATATGCTGACTTAGTAGATTTGAAAAAGGGTAGATTTTTTATTATAATTTCTAAATATAACTTCTTTATTTATTTCACAGCCTACTGTATTTCCAGAATGAATTTACTTTTAGGAAACTATTTATATATCTGCTACTAATAAATATAATTATTCTATTAGTTTAATATAAAATCTAAAGTATGTTTTTTTAAACCAAATTCTATCTTTATTTAAATAATTGTATGATAGTTAATGTAAAAACTGCGCATTGTTTGAAAGTTATATCACTATCAATGTTTGACCAAAATTCAAAATATTTTTCAAAATACAAATTTTAATTCCTTTAATAAGATATAATACTAAACGTGTGTTTCAATTTAAAAGTATAATAAAAATTACCCCCTTCCACAAAAATTTTCCCATTATTGAACTAGGCCTATGGTTTTTAAAATTGTTACTGAATTCTTTACTTAGGAAATATCACTGTTTTAGTTTTAACAAGTCTTTTGTTTAATACTTGACAAGTCAAAAAAAAAGCACGGTGGCCTGTGTAAAATTTGATTATAGGTGCAAAAACAAATAATTAGTTTTCTATACAAAACGCAGTTCATAAAAGAACTTCAATGTTTTACCCATCTTGATCAGAGATAACTTATTACTAAATTAGTTTTCAACTGTATAAATTTCCTGAAATAATAACATTTTATCATTTTGCTTTTAAAGACTTTATTTTTTGAAATTATGACAAATACAGGTTATGAATAGAGAAAATAAAACCAATAAATCTTTGCAGCAATCGAAACGTTAATTTCTTCAGATTTTGTAGGACTTGGCTAGATAAATGGATTTTCCTGTCTGCAGCGTTGCGAGATTTATTCCTTGTCCTTACGTAAATTAAAATCTGTTACTTCTCAGTGCTTTGAAGTATCTATTCACTACTACAGATTATTCTTGTAGTTGCAATGTTAATTTAAACCGATTGTGTTCAAATCATCGGATAAATGGTTTGATACATTTTGTTGCATGCAAGTTTGCCAGATGTATACACAATGTAATCATTGGGGTCAAAACAATAACATTTTAATTAAAGTTATTTTTGTTTAATTTCAATAAACAACTTTCTAAACCCATTTTACGAATTAGGTGTTATTTATTAGATAATTGTTATATTTAATTTGGACGACCAAGTGAAATGACAATTAAGAGAGATATAGAATAGACCTGTTTTTATCCTTGTGGGGCGAGTTCTAGTACTCTCTCTGTCACCTAATCTCATTATACATTATCAATTGCATTACAATACATACATAAAAAAACAATATTAAAACAATAAAATAATAATAATAACAGAAAATTAAATTTTAAATTAATATAAAATTAAAATTAAATATATTAACAAATTTTTTGAATGTAAACAAGAAAAACATATTAACAGAAACTTATATTTAAATGAACAATTATCTTTGTTTTACATTTTAAAACACTTGCAGTTATTCAAAATTATATACATATTTAAACAGTTGTTCACAAAACATACTTACACAAAAGGGCAAGAATACATAATATATATAAAACATACTCCACAAAACAAGATAAGAGAAATTATATTACTAAATAAACTAAAATACATAATAACTTATTATTTCTCACCCATAAAACTGTATATGCAAAATAAAATTAATTATTCCATCAAAACCCAAATCTGGGACACTTGATCCATTTTACTTAAGGGCACTCCGAATGTCTATCTTCGACAATGTTAGCTATAATACACATAACTTAACTTATAATTAAGATAGACTCATAACTTTTTTTATGTCTAAGTTGAACCTTTTTCTAGTTCCGCACACAAGAAAAAGTTATGATTTAAAAAAACACATTTTTTATTCATTGAAATATTTATAGTAATATTGTTAAAAAATTTCGTGTTAGGAACTACTGTAGATAATTGTGTTATAGACATGTGGTAAACATTTTGTAAAGACATCTTAGATAGTTTTCCCGATATGTGTATTATAAATAACAAAAACGTGATTTTCGGGAAACGAGCAAAACGTAAAAGCCAAAGTTTCAAAGTTTCATAAGGCTTTTGCTAATGGCCTCCTGGATAGTATGTGGGGTTGCCTGGGTCTTCTTCAACAGCTTCTCCATCAAAGTTCTTTAAAATAACTCACTGTACAATAGTGAACACTATAAAAGTGTTTGTAGAACAGCAAATTCATGTGGCCTCTAAAGCCATTTATTTCCATGGTAACGCACACATTATTTATTTTTTTTCGGACATAAAGATAATTATAACTATATCATGTTGTATATTTTTGGAAAGAGGAGGAACAGGAGAATAAGAGATCATAAAAAAACTAAAAATCGATGAAACATTTTTTTTTCCATTTGGAGTGCCCTTAAGAAGAATGTTTCAAGCAATTTTTAAAACTTTAAACGACTGTCAACAAAATGTAATTGCTTTATGAAGGAAGCGACACGCTGGCACAATAAAGGATTTATTAAACATGCCGATGTTGAGTGGTATAACAATCAAAGTGGAATATATTTTAGTACTCTTTGCACTGATATCGGACGTAGAAACAAACTTGTCAGCCAAGTAACTAAGCACTCCAGTTTAGAGTAAATAAACTATGAAACGATGACAGATAGTTAAGTTTTAATGTACTAAGTTTTTTATAGTAAGGAGTTACATGAACATCGCGTTTTAGACTAAAAATAATTAATATGTGGTAATTCTGTGCTCACTGCAATTGTTGGCCAGAACTACAGACATATCACAGATATGGTATTACAGTAAGAAAAGTAAGAACATTTAATTTATTTTACTAGGAATGCTTTAGTTTCGAGTGGTAAGCGGTCTTGCATTTTTCAAGGAGTGCGTCCCAGCAAAACCTATATTACTCGTTCTGTCACATAATCACTCCAAGTCATTCTACTGTCCAATGTTAGTCCTAAGTCTTTCACTTTATTATAGTAGTATACAAATTCATTGTTAAACTGAATTCTAGGAAACGTTGTCATGTCTGTTTCATTAAGTAGTCGAGAGTATCCTAAAATAATAGTTTTGCCTTAGCACTGTTGATTAAAAGTCCATTTTTCTTAGCGACCAGGCTAATATTTCTCAGATCATAGTTCATAGATGGTGTACAGGCCTACACGTGTTCGGTGAAGTTCCGTGTTTTTGTTTCAAAGGCTTAAGTTATGCACAGCTGTTGTTCTTTAGGTCTGCACGCTGTTTATACAAATCTCAACAAACACGTCTCCGGTTTATTTTCCTTCTTGTTTTATCACAACTTCAAACATTTACAAAGAGGAACCGCTTAATCAATACAACTTATTTACTCTGAGTTATCCATGCACTGGCACCAATAAATGCAACTTTATTTAAAGTCTGTTTGTTAAGAAACCCCAGAATCCTAACAACTTAAGTAATAACCGTTGACCCAATATAAGCTTCTACAACACATTTGAAAACAGGGAAGTACAAGTGTTACGGCGCTAAGTTTGTTGTTTCGTCGCTCGTTGTAAATTCAATTTAATTTCCTTTCTTGTTGTAAATGTGAATACTTCATCCAGTAACTTGTTCATAAATTTCAAGTGTAGCAGTTCCGACTTATCATGTAACATTGTTTAACTTATAAATCAATAAACGATTGGCTATTAATCTGCGCATCATGAATCAGTCGGTACATGAATAAATGAACAAATTTCAGGAAGAAAATATAACTGGTTTTTGAGTGTTGTTACTTTGCATATAATTATATTCTACCTTAAATTTAATAAAGATCGAACATAGACTCATAATAACACCATGGTAAGCTTTGCGTTTTAATGCATTTATATGCGTTTCCAAAGTGATTGGGCATGTATGTTGGGAAAGTTTTCTAAATGTTAATTTTAATTTAAATGGGATTAAACGATTAAACAGTTGTTTTCAAAAACGTCTTTAAAATTATGTACCTCCTAATTTAATGTTTGGAGCTTTGTAAAATGTATTCAAACTGCACACAATTTTCGCCTTTAAATCATTTGTAAAAAACATCATTAATCTATAATTATATTAAACCAGTACTAAGTTTCTAAATAAATTCATTCGTTGATAATTATATTATTATATAAAATATATTATAGTTTCTACAGTTGTTTGTTCATAGAATTTATAGCGGTAACATAGTAACACTTTTTTTATTTGTTTGTATAATATTCTAAAACACAACACACAATTTAAAGAGATATTTACTTGTTTTCTTGTTAAAATCATAAATACAATTAACTCAATACCCAACAATACTAATTTAAAAAAATTACTAAATAGAAATTACATATTGATTTTGTTTTTTATTTTTTGACAATAATATAATATATAGTGTTTGCTTATCTTAAATAATGTATTTCCCAATTAATGAAAACATCATTTAAAGATATTAAGTTTGTTTAAAACTCTACTAATACAGTTTAGGGTTGTAAATTCGAAATGAGGGTCGATTGATATTGTAATCTTCATCAATATAATATGAATAGCTGTTGTATCAGATTCAAAGGGTTTTTTTTTTCACAACGAAAACGATGAAACTAACAATTTTAAAACAGCGACTGACTTTTTATGATTACAGGGTTTTCTATATTATACTATAACAGAACAGTGAAAGCTACATATAAAGTTACAGATGTTGATTTGCTTAATAACAAAGAATAAGTCTCGGAACACCATAGGTAGGAAAGTAAATTGACTAGGAAAGTTGAAACAATCAACTGGCTCAATCGTTTAAATTACAACTGTTGACATAAGTCACCAAAGTAGGTTGATTTAAAGACAAAGAATAAAAAAAATCTGGCAAACTGCAGTCAGGCGTGACCATTTATCTCGAATAGTTGCACACAATCAGCTCAAATTATCGTTTTAATTACAGCAAAGATTTAACGGTCTCATTTTCTCTATTCAGAAGTTATATTTGTCATCAATTTCCGGCAAAAGTTATTAAAAGGAAAATGAAAAATGTTATTCTGTCAAAAAAACTTTAAACAGTTGGAATCTAATTTAGTAGTTATTTATTACTTTGCAGGGTATTTATTTAAAACAATGAGATTTCCTTCATTAACTAATGGTATTTTTTTAGGGTAAATGAACGAAAGTTGGAATATTCTTTCTCTCTTTTTTTGTGACTGGTAAACAATTAACAATTTAAATCTTTATATTTAAATATGATTTATTACTTTAATTACAATAGTCATCTTATTTGTATTTATGACAGTTACAACTTTTATGTTTTTACTATAAAGTTAAATTAAAAGATAAACTGCCTACTTTGGTAATCACTTTGAAATACAAGTAATTGTTGACGAAAGTCCTAAAATTCACTTAATAGGCCATTTTCAATGTTTTTAAAGAGGCAAATGTGGACAAAACGTGCGAACTCCGAAATTTTTGCATAAATCGCTTTCAAATGGGCTCAATAGTAAGCCCCTAAGTTTCCCCCGAATATAACCTTGAAATTTTTTTGTTATTAACAATTATATATATGTAATTACGGTTTTTTTAAAATAACTCAAAAAGTATAATAGGTAGCAAAAAAATAGCTATATACTTTTTTGTGAGGAATTTTCATCCGCGTTGTTTGAAATAAAGGAAATTTAAATAGCTTGAAATAATAAAAAGTTATTAACAAAAACCCTTTTTTAATTAACAATTAAATTACGTGGCCCCTGTTTGGTCTAGGAACATGCGGTTTTCGACTAAAGATGGGTATTTTGATTTAGTTTAAGCCCACAAATTTGTTTTTATGTATTCCTAAAATTGATGCCGAAAACTCAAAAAAACTAACTTTTTTTGAATGACCTCGCTGCTGACGAAAAATTTACCAATTTTGATGTTTCAGGTCTTAAACTCTTCATAAGACTTTATATTTTTATAATCATATGGTTTTGTATTTTAACAATTTTTAAAATACTTTTTTTTACAGTTTTGTTGAAAAAACGCGTTTTTTGAAACGGTTTTTTATTATTAACTTTTGCAGTTTTGATTTTATCAAATCGCAATTTACTGCACATGAAAGACGAATTAAAAACGAGCATTTCACAAAAATAAATGTCCCGATAGCTCAAACAGGGCACATTTTATGGGCCTTTTTGCGTTTGGTGCCGCTGCTCCGCATAGACACAATATTTAGGAAAAGTACAAAAACAACAAGAATCAGTAAAACTTGAACTTTCATAAAAAATTTGGATATACTTTTTAAAATTCATAGCGATCGAGTATCCGCGAGTTTATTAAAACGCAAATAACATAATGTATTGCCGCGCGACAACGACTGCTCGCGTGGTGGCGATAAGATGCACGGTGATTGGCCGGGGCGCTCGGATATGCCTGTTCCTGCTCGAGTCTCGGATCTGTTTTTTATGTGTACCTACGTGAAATCTGATAATATATAGGTATTTTCAGGCAAATGGCCTATAACCCCATGGGTTGGCCTTACATCATATGTCCAAAATGTATAAACTAAGGAAGACCACTCCGTGGTTTGCACGCCTACCCCTTTTTTCCTCGAAGTACATATTTAATAATTTCTTTTTTACACGTTCACTGCTAAGGACTCAAATATGAGCTTGACACTGAACACTATGAGAAGCGGTCGACGCACAGTGCTTTGCACGCCAACCCCCGTTTCGGGGGTATTTTCAATACACAATACATTCGCTATATGTTGTTTATTATATTACTACATTATTAATTGCATTTCGGTATTGATAATAATATTTTACGTGAAATATTTCGAACCGCAGTCACATGAAAACATAACGAATAATGGCTTTTGCACAAATTGTACAATCTTTATATAGAAGTTGTTTATGATAAATTTGAACTCATATCTTATCAATGAGACTGGCTTTATAATGAATAATTGTTTTGTTATCTCTGTTCACGTTCACTAAAAATATATAAAATATATTTATATGTAAATAAAGTTGTTAAATAACTGACTTTTTACAACCCGTTTTGTTTAATTATGTTGTTTATCCCAATAAATATCGAGTTCCAGTTTATTTTAGTAATGGAAAATGACCAACGTAATTGTTATAATGTTAATCAAAACTCTAAGCAAATGTTACCCACTATTAAGTTCCACATTTTGTGTTTGTTTTGAGTTTATTTTGTGATATGATTTCATGAAAATATATTTAATTTGTAACAAGTTGCTTGAATTACATGAAAGTTATGTTACCAATTAAAATACGCAACTTCGTCCACACAACTTGTAACTAAATTAATAATGTCCAGTTTTCATAAATAACAAGTTAAATATGGGAATATTAAATTGAATACATGACCAAACTAAACCTATTTGAGAAACTATATAAGTACTAATATTATAAATAATACATGATCGTTATAATTGCTTTGTATGTTGTATGTATACACGAAATTGCATTGTGAACAGTTTACGTTCGTAGAAAATTAACTAGGACAGAAATACTGTCAGAAGTATAGTCAAGGGTTATATTACTTTCTCACTATACTATAGTATAGAGAAAGTATAGTGATCGCAAAAAAATCGATGTTTAGATTTTTGTGGAAACATCCGTTTTGGGACCGCCGAGTCCAAAAAAGTGGTTTTTACAAAATGTATGTCTGTCTGTGTGTCTGTATGTATACAAAGCTAGAGCGAAAACTATTCGATCGATTTCAAACAAATTTGCACCAGACAAGTCAAATAGGCCTGTATAGATGCACGAAAAAAGGTTTTGAATTTTTTTTAAAACATCCCAATTTTTGGCAAAAAAATCCAAAAATCTGTTATTATTATTTTATAAAAAAACGGAACTAACGATTTTGATAAAATTTGGCTTATTTGTAGCCTTTAATGTACCCTACAATATGCAAAAGACCGCATCTTTCTAAACATTCTCGTTTAGCTATTAATAATATTAATAATAATAAATGATTTTTTGGGGTTTATTTTGGCCATAAAGGGGGTTGTTTTTCAAACTTTTCCAAAACCTTTTTTCGTTCATCTATACAATCCAAATTGATGTGTTTGGTGCAAATTTGTTCGAAATCTATGGAATAGTTGTCTCTTTAGATAATAATAATAATATTTATTAGTTAATTTCTTACTTTAATAAATCTCCTCTACTACCCCACCTACAATTATGAAGTCATAGTGATTACAGTGAATCTGTTTAATAATTTAAATATGTTTGTCAGAAAGTATGTGCCAGTTCCTGGTACCGTTTATTTTTCTTACAAGATGTACAAACCAATTATGTCAAAATATAAATTTACATTGTTTAAATTTTCTCAGTTTTTTTAAAATTTATTATAACAATACTTATTCTTAGTGATTTATATTATTCCAATCACGCCTAGACCATGTTATTTATTATCTCTGTCTTTTATATGATTCACACAATTATTTTATATCGTGGATTTTACATTAAATATTGTCTCAATTATAACTGTAAATATTGAATTAAAATGAAAAGATTCAGTGCTCATTAAATAATTCTATTTTGCGTTACATTTGTCTGTGAAATAAAGCCACACCTTTGAAAATGAACTATAAAAATATAGAATTTTACTATTATTTGTGGTGAGTTTTTGTATAATGTAGTAATTGAAGCTTAAGGACAGCAGATTAAGATCTTAGGAAATAATTTAGTTTTAAAATTAAAACTCAACTTCTTAATTACGTAAGTTGGACAAAACAAAGAACGAGAGCGTAAATAATTGCAAAAGTGTCCAAGTTTACAAGAGAAAGAACAAACTTTGTTTGAAATACTTAACGTTTATTTCTCCTACCTTCATATTCACGTTATCTTAACAAAGGGAAATGTTTCGAGTTTACAATGGACATACAATATTGACACAAACTAAAAGAACTCAGATTTTTGCATACAATGAAATTACAATAAAAATAAAAATTTGTATTATTTATTTTTTTTCTATTCAAAAATTTACTTTTATTCTACTCCATTTCGCTTAGGTAAACAAAATCTTCATATTAAAAATGTTACTAAGCATAGTAATTAAGCCAAAATATATCTTGTCATAAATGCATTTAAATTTAATTACACATGAATTATTGTCATTTTCTTTGTTGAATCTATCTGCTGTACGTTCCATCTGTGGCATTGGACCATTAGACCTTGACCTTGCACGCCAGAAAAGACTCGAAATTTGAGATAGAGCTGATAATCAATAACCTGAAGATGAAGCACCTTTAACATCTGCGAAGCAGAGATTATATCAGTTACCAAAGTAAAGTATTGCTAAATTTTACTGCTTTATACGAATAGAAATAAAGCTAACTTCTATTTTTTCTCTCTCAAATATAATCATACAATTTGTTATCACGCGTAGATGTGATTTAGTCTAATGATGTTGTATTGGAAATAATAAATAATTTTTTATATAATCATATAACTTTAATAACAAAAGTTATAATGAATTAATGATATTTGTAATGTCTTACAACGTAGGCTACGTATAAACATCATACTCATACTTTTACGCACTTTTAACGTCCTGTATACATGTGAAAAAAATCCTAGAGCGATGGAGGTGGTGGGTTGGAGTTACAATATGTGTGCATCATTGTCATTATAGTCTTCTTCATGATAACTCGAAGCCGTGATACTAATCGACATAACACTGTTTGTCAGGAATTTTAACAAATGTACGGAAACAGCAACAAACTAGTACAGAGGAAATCATATGTATGGGACTTCACAATATCAAGTCATGACCTTATAACTCACGAACTCCAGCACTTTCGATATGGATATGCCATAGCTCAATCGTTTAATATCCGTGTTGGTAACAACCTACAAAACAGGTTTAATACACAACAGGGACTAACGTTTTCCTTGAAAAGAAGACAACAATAACAAATACGATGATACTCTGACGAAGACTGTAGAAGACATCGATAACAAATATTATCATTCGATAACAAATACCACGATAACAAAGACGGCCAAAGACAACGATAACGTAGACTAAAAATAACGACAAAGGCAACGATAACGTAGCTGGAAAAAGACGACAAAGATAACGATAACGTAGACAGAAAAATACGA
>JAGFPH010002998.1:61652-73961 GCA_018207615.1 Philaenus spumarius | reverse complement strand
ATAACGTAGACAGAAAATACGACAACGATAAAGTAGACTGCAAAAGACGTCAAAGACAACAATAATGTAGTCTACTACATAATGGCAACAACTTGCTTGACGACATAACACCTAACACCGTGACGGCTGACGCCATAACATCAGCTCAATTTACCCAATGTCTATTGCAGTCATTTATATTTTTGTAGTTTTATTTATTAGGATTACTTTTTACTTTCTCACTATACTATAGTACAGAGAAAGGATACAGATCTAAAAACAAATCGATGTTGAGATTTTTGTGGAAATATCCGTTTTGGGACCCCCTGAGTCCAAAAAACGTGGTTTTTACAAAATATCTATCTGTATATCTGTATGTCTGTCTGTCTGTCTATCTGTCTGTATGTACGTATACAAAGCTAGAAAGAAAACTATTTGATCGATTTCGAACAAATTTGCACCAAACATGTCAATTAGGCCTACATAGATGCACGAAAAAGGGTTTTTAACAATTTTGAAAAATAACTCCCTTTTTGGCCAAAAAAACTCACAAAATAGGCCTATCAGTTAAAAATGGCTCTAACGATTTTGATAAAATTTGGCTTATTTGTAGCCCTTAATGTACCCTACCATATGCAGAAAACCGTATCTGTCTAAAAATTCTTTTTTAGCTAATAATAGTAATAATAACTGTTTTTTGGGGGTTTTTTGGCCAAAAAGTGGGTAGTTTTCCAAATTTTTTAAAACTTTTTTTCGTGCATCTATACAGACCTAATAGACGGGTTTTGGTCAATTTTTTTCGAAATCGATAGAATAGTTTTGTTTCTAGCTAATAATAATAATATTTATTAGTTAATCTCTTAATTTAATATCACCTCTCCTACCCCACATACAAAATTATGAAGTCACAATGAATCGGTTTATAATTTAAATATGTTTGTGAGAAAGTATGTGCCAGTTACCATTTATTTAAATTGTTGTAGTGCATCTTTAAAAATATCCAGCAAAAATGCCAATATGCTTGCTGAAAATGTTATTATGTTACACGGATGGTTGTTGTTAACACAAGATTTATGTTTCATCAAACTTGGAGTTGAGTGTAAGAGAGATAGAAAAGATTTCTGTATTTAACTTGCCATGGACTATACCAATAGCTCATTATTTTACTAGGACTATGAACACCTGTATGAAATTCTGCCTGGCCAATTCAAACGATTTTTGTGTAATAGGAAAGCTTTTGGGTAGTGTGCCTTTATGTTAAAAAAATATCTATTTAAATATAACACTATACAGAAAATATATACTATGTTGATTTATTCTTCCCAGAGTTTTGCAAGCAGAGATAGCACAGTGCTTATAATTTTAAATAGACTTTCATAAATTAAAACTGCATTATAAATCTAGTGTGAAAGGGAAAGAGATAGAGTAAGAGAGAAATGGTAGTTTGTTTATTTGACATGTTTAAGTTTAGAACAATGGTTAACTTAAACATCAGGACAGACAAAATTAATTTACACTTAATTAATACAAAATTAATTTAAAGAAAGTTGAATTGAATTTTGTACTTTCTTTGAACACAGTCTAGACTTACGAAGCTCCATTAAACTAAACCCAATAACTTACTGCATTAATTATATTTAAAAAATTTCTAGCTGATATTAAATAATAACAATACTGTTAGTCAGTTTAAATTTTAAACGATAAGAACATACATAATATACTAGCTGACCCGTACGGCGTTGCCCGTGGTGGTTGGTATTTTCAGTATTTTTAACGTAATTGTATTCTTTTTAAGTGTTCAGGCAGTGAGTGGTATTTGACTTGTATATAAAGATCTTAAATAATAAAAGCACTATTGTCATAATAATAAAAGATCTGAAATTATGATTTTAGTAACTTTGATCCCCCCAAACCCCTAATAAAATTTCGAATTTTTTCAAACCCTTTCTTAGTGACCACCTATGGCCCTAGAGGAAGCTACATACGAAATTTCATTTTAATCCGTTGTGTAGTTTTTAAGAAATCGTGATGAGTGAGTCAGTGAGTGAGTGAGTGAGTGGTATTTCGCTTATATATATATAGATATATACATAATCAAGCGATAGATAAAAAAACAAGTGTAATTGGAACTGTTTTAAACATACATACAATTAAAAGGTCAATAATTGCATTTTTAAATTATAACTTACAAGCCAGACACATCAGACAAAACAACACAAACAAAAAAACATTTCACATAATTCAATTAATCAAATTTAAAAAAGAAAGAAACAAAAACAGATATAAAATTACACACTCTTTAACTGTTCATCCAGCAAATTTAGATAATTTGTTCTCAGCCTCGATTTAGATAATAACATAGACTCAGAGACTCTTTTAAATGCACTGGGTAGTGAGTTGAATGATCTGTAGCAAGAAAGTGTGAACCATTTTTTAGATAGATGTGTGATGAATCAAAGTTTGAAGGCATGAATAAGAGAAACCTGTTTTATGACTACGAATTTCAGGCATCAAAATAAAGAAATTCATCAAATATGAAAACAAATTGTACCTTGATATTTTAATATGGAGGATCAAGGTTGTGTGTCGTCTGCGGGATTCAACATTTAGCCGCTTAATGTCATTTCGTCTCTTACATGTTGGTGATAACCGACCAATAAAACAAAACCAATACAAATACTTTAACCGTCGAAGCCCTAATGCTAGCTTTGCTGCCATGTCGATGTAAATAAAGGAACCATAATCAATAGAAGAGAAAAGTAGTCATTCAGCATGCCGTCTCAGTTGTCGCAACGAAGAAATTCTTATTACAAGTAGAGTCAGCGTGGCTGGACAAAGTAAGTGTGTTATTAAATTAATATTCTGGATGATAACTTCAACAAAGAGAGAGATGTATAAACAGGGATTTAGATACCACCAAATAATGCTAATGGCTGGTTTTGTATTCAAGAGGGTTCCGTATAACTAGTATATTTTTTTAACTCTTAACACTATATTGTATTATGCTATTTCTAAATTTTAACTGTTTTCAAAATATGTTTAATACAAGAGCGAGAGGTTTTTACGTCACAAAAACCATAAAACGCATCTCCAGGCCAATTACTCTTGACATGGGAAAGTAATATTTAGTAATATTTAGTTTAGTAAAAACTAAACTTTTTAATATTAATACATCTGTTAAAATTTTCTTCTTATTGCTTAACGGAAAGGAGGGTTAAGTTTGCTGCCTAGCTCTCCTACCGTGAAATATTTAGTCAAGATAAGAAACTGATTATGTTTAGACTACGATTCTTTAAACTGCCTCCTTCAGATGAACATGCCTTTAACAGCTGACGAGCTTCCCGTAATTAACTGATATATGGCCGGAACAATGTAAAGAGAAACTAATTCGGTAGCGGATATAATGTTACCTTATTATGTTTTACCTTCTGGAATAGCCATATCGCTATAATAGACCAAAACAGAGAAGTTAATAAATATTTTAAATCTAAGATATTACAAATTTGACTAACTAAATTAGCTAGTGTAAATGACAAGCTTTTTATGTTAATACAAATTAACCTAGAACTGTCCAAAGATCGTTAATAGAAATACTTGTAAACAGTGTTTCTTCCGATATACAGCATTTTCAATGGACGTTTTGAAGTGAATCGATAGTGTTAAAGGTGCCTAAAGGGCGACAAAAAGTGAAACAAAATCAGGCATTTAAGAACTATACAACTATAAATAAAATAGTGTTGAATACAGTAAACAAATTATGGTACTCTTATTGACATGATTATGAAATAATTACGGTTTATTAAACTTACTTTTTGTTGGCAAGTTTTGTTATAGTATTTAAAATATTACGTTTTAAATTTAAACGTCAACCCTTAAAATTATTATCAACACACAACTTATCATTACAACTTATTACTTTATAGAAGGACTGAACTAGTAGATTATATGTTCCTATCATCAGTACACAGTGCTAAAACGGTAAAACAAAAATTATAGTAAAACATCACAGTTTGTGGAAGGGTTACAAATAGCAATAGAGGGATTTAAAAAACCAATAAGTGTTATAGTTAACAGTTCGTTAATTGGAAGCACTCTACAGTTTTAATTGATACGATTTCAAATGTCTCCGTTTGCTATACTAAAATGTTTAAATTTTTAGGTTGAAGTGGCTTTAGAATTAATTACAAAATAACTAGCAATTACGAATTATGTATGAATGGTTCTCCATATTTTCATTCATCAGTTAGTTAGTTAAGAAACTTTTGAAGTACTGCCTATTATAAAACCAATATTTTAATAATTATACATGCAGTATTTTTTTTTTGTTTTGTTATTATATATATATAATAATAACAATACACTAATTCTCACACACATACGTTTAATGATCAAACGCGTTTTTAACGACAAAGTCGTCATCCTCAGTGATACATGAGCTACAATTAAAAACTTATAACTAGCTTACCACTAAAGAATAAGTAAATATATAAAGATCACTAAAGAATACCGTTGCGTGGCGGCCAATAGGATGGGCGCACAGCGTTGCCATATCTACTAGCCTCGAACACTCCTGGTATTTACCGCTCGAGGCTTGAGCGCACAGTTTAACGAATTATAAATGCGTTGAGTCAGCCGCATTCAGTTAGAAGCGTGGGAAGAACGTGAAAACGTCGCACTAAGGCGACTGGAGCGTTCAAGGTCTCGATGTACAAAAGCACGTCCTGCAACGGTATTATTTCATGGTCTTTGATATAGTTATACAATAAAATTAGTTGTAGCTCATGTATTACTGAGGGTGCAAGCGTATTAATACATGCAGTAGTTATTGTTACTACATATATTCAGATTATTAATTTAAAACGTAACAGAAGAAATCTAGAAACTATTTGACGGGGAAATCATTATAAAAGTTACGTGGTTTTTTGATGAAATAAAATTTTATTTTTTTATAATACTAATATTTGGTAATATTTATTTATGTGTTAATTGAAGGTGAACATTTAAGGTAACTTTATACACGAGGTAAGTTGAAAAAGGAACGAAGCGACTAATGATGCCAAACACTGTTACATTAAATCGATGTTTTTGATGTCTTAGACATAGGCTTAGTGAGTACGAAGTAGTTCGCATTTAGAAAATATGTAATAAGCAATTTTCACAATCAAACATATGTTCCCCAAAATTACGTTAGTGGAAATATAAATAGATACTAGTCTTTATTTCGGGCGAAGATATAACCTTCAGATCCTCTCTTCCTACATACTTTTACAAATTTGTACAAATATTGACACTCTTAAGCCTCAAACAAACAAAATAAACAAAAAAGTAAGAAAAATTCACATACAAATAAAAATCCTAAACTAATAGAGTTTTATAAAATTTACAAAATAAAATAGCCTAATTGAAACATACTGATTGAAGTACAAAAATATATTACTTAAAATAAAAACACGGTTACATTCATACATCATTAAACTTTAATTTAAACAAGCAAATTAAAGAAATTCCCTTGACTACACACTCCGAGCAAAGGTATCAGTCCAAGTCCATAATATTCATGAAATTAAGTTTTATGAATTTGCTAATAATTGAGAATGGCTATCAACAGTCTTAATGGAATCTGGTAGGGAATTCTACAAGCGACATGCCGTTACGGTAAAATATTAATTATACTTTACAGTTCTGTGCTCCGGAATGATTAGCATTTTAGAAAACTTTCTTGTACGTTTTGTATCCGAGGCAAAAACCAACGTATTTGCCAAGTAAGTCGGAACTCTAGTTTGAAGGACCCCATGCAACGTAATTAAAATATATAAATTCATTAAGTTTTAAAGACACAAATTATTGTTTATAATAAGGAATAACATTATCATCACGTTTTAAATTTAAAATAATTCCAATTTTTAGTGCGTTGGAGTTTATTAGCCAAGTTCCCCGTTATGTTACTGACTACAGTGTCACAGTGGGTAAAGTATGACAAATAATATTTGCTTTTTTTAAAAAGAATGAATCTCTGCAAATACTTTATTGTATGTCTCAGTTTCATATTCATTCTGGTTTAACTTCTGTCATTGACTGTCAGTCCCAGATTCCTAAAGCTGCTGCGATATTCTAATAGTTCATCTTCAATTTTAAATTTGGGGAGATTGTTCAATCCTACTGTGTTCATAAGTCGGGAGTATCCTATAATAATGGCTTGCGCCTTTGCTTGGTAAATTGTAAGTCATGCTCTTCAGCCCATAGTGAAATACTTTTAGTCATCCGTCATGTGCCGATCTCATTCACATATACATATTTTTGCAGATCATCATCATACAGATGAAGCATACAGTATTTTAGTCTAGTACTAATGTCATCAATATAATTATATATATACTAAATAATAAAGGCCCTAAAACGGATCCATATGGAACTCCACGAGTTACAGTTATCCAGGCTGATAACAGAATAGAAAGCATATTTAACAGCATAACGAACGAAGATCTGGGAAACAATTTTGCAACAGTGCATCATTTTAGATAGCACCTTATAGAGGAGAGCTGTGACACGCAAAAAGTGAACAATTAAAAACAAAATCACCAGCGAATAAATATTTATACTTGTATTGCACTGTATTGCTAAGACAGAGATTTTTAATAGAGTGCATATTGTATTGTAATCACTTAGAAATGCGTTTATAAAAGTTAAAAATATGATTTAAGAATTATCCAAATCACATGTGTTTGTTAATACATTCATGAAGCCATTTAAAATTTGAAAACCATTATTACTCTTGGATTTAAAAATAAATAATCCAAAGAGTATTTAATTTGGACAATTTATAGTGCGATCTAAGTTCAGTACTTTTGATATTTTATTCAATGTTTCTGAAATTATTTGCCCAGAGACCTAAGACATATTTGGTTAGGAATATTGCCTTGCTCTTAAATTTTAGTCTCCAATGAAATCTTCTCCAAACTTTTTATTTGTTCACTTGGTTTTATACTGTTACCATAACTAACAATTTCAATAGAGCCTAATTTATGGAACTTTTATTTTTCATAAAGTGCGTCAACTACTATCGTTAACTAACTAAAGAAAAGCACCATTTTTCATTGTATGCAGATTTGCAAACGTTGAAGAACCTTCACACAATTTAGATTCTGTGTATGAACTCTAAAACCAAAACCGTGATATATTATATCAATCATTACTTTAGAACCAAATATTCTGTGACATATAACAAGTCTGAAATGTAGGGGGGGCATAAATTATTGTGGCCGTACTGCTGAGGTATTGAAGTGTTTTTTGTTTTATGATAATTAATGTTTTCTCATTTTTTTTTCTTTTAAAATTGTTTGCGATAGCACTCAGTTAAACGATAGTTGAATGGATTTACAAACTATTTAAAATATTTGGTTTAGCTGGGTAGTATTAGTAAACAATCACCAATATCTTTTCAGTATAGTTATAAATCACCTATATTTGTTCAATATAGTAGAATTGAACCTATTTTTTCCAAAATATCCATGTTAAAATAAATCCGTATTTATAATATTTAAAATGATGTAATACTCTAGATATTGGGCTACCCTTGTCTTTGGTTTTAAAAATTGTCCATCACGTTTTTTTAAACCTTCATTGCAATAATCTTTGTGATCTTTAAAATGCCGTAAATTTCTTTTATAATCCGTTGCATCGGATTGACTTTCTGTGAAATTTATTCTTGACTTCAAGTGAAAAAACACATCTATGTGAAAAAGCCAGTGTAATAAAACTCCTTCATATTTTGACCTGTCACGATGTATTAAATATTTCAATTCTTGATTCCTTTCTAATAACAAATACTAATTTAAACATATGATTCAGTATTATAATGTTGTGTGTGTATGTTTACTAATTGTAAAGATCCCAACTGCAGTTTTCTAGTAACAATGTGAATAATTTAACTCTTAAAACAGAACTTGCTTTTGTTCGATTTAATACAGAGGAGTTCAGGACTCGTGATTTGGATGACAGATGATGAAGTCTACTATTGGTAAAAGTTGTGACGAAACAAAAGTTAGAGTTAGCAATACTTTGGACTGTTGTGTTTGTAAACATTGAAAGAAACTTTATCCCGCCCTCCTCGCAACTTTGGTTTAGTTTAAGCCCTTCGTTTATTTCTATTGTATTTTCAACACTTATCGTTAAATGATTTCTCTGTTGTTTATTTTTTTTAGTTACAAAAAAATACCTAGTTTAATATGTTTAACGGTTGATCTTCAGTTTCGTAATTGAATAAAAGATTAATGGGACTAATTAAATGTATTTTCTTAATTTTAATTTGTATTTATTCAGTAGGCTTTTCCGTGAAATTTTTTGCAAGTTTTATTAAAGCATATAAGTTTTATTACATTTATGAGAAATAAAACAAAATATTGCAATTTTAATGTTTGCCTAATTATTAACAAAATAAATATGATATTGAATTAACAAAGTTGTCCTAGAATGTAGAAGAGCTATACAAGGTTAATACTAGATAATGAACAGCTAATAGTAGGTACATAAAAAGAAGGAGTTATTTATGCTGCCTGATGGAGAGGTTTTAGAGGTAGGCCTGTAGACAGTGCAATAGTTCAGATAATATAAAAATATAACATTAACATCAATTTCCCGACAAAGTAAGTTTTTGTTAAAGTTTTACAAAATACTTCTAAAACTATTAATTCTAGAGTGTCTTGTAAATACTATAACTTATGGCGTAAACAACAATAAAAATTTGAATGAAAAAATTTTTTGAGATATTACAATTTCTATGTATCTAAAGTAACCATTTTTAGAAAGACATTTCAAAAATCGTTAAAATCTAATAATTTTGCAATAAATTGGTTTTGTTAGTTCACGCCATAGTCACAATAATTTGGAAGAGGCAGAGATTTTTTTTTTAATATCTCAAACAGATCAAGAGTAATCATGTAAAAAGTAATAGGCTTAAAATAAAAAATTAATATGTTTATATTATACACACAGGGGAACTGCATTTACATATCTTTAAAAATAAATTAAGTATAATGTATTGAATTTATTGTAGCAAAATGATCTGCGAAAACTATACCATCATCACGTTTTTAACGTTTTAAAATAATGTCAAAGTTGTATTTCTTATCGGAATCGCCGGAATTAAAATACTTTATAGACACAATATTAAACCAGGAGGTCCAGAAAGCATTTAACATTATTGGGCGAACGGTTTTACAAATTTTACGAAAGAAATCTTTTATAAAATCAATTAAGAATGTATAAATATATATATATAAATTATACAGAATGTATAAAGAGTAGCAGACAAAAGTTATTGTTTTTATTATTTCTTGATTTACTGTTTCTTATTATTATAAAAAAGTCTCATGTTTTTTAAAAGTACTAATGGTGAGATGGTCGCTTTGGATTGAAATATTATGACATTTTAATAAATTTGTGAGTACGTTTCTCGTGACTAAAGAGTTATAATAAAAAATAATAATAAACCGGAGTAGTTCGATTTTGGTTCTCGAACATTCTCAAATGTTTTGCCAATATTATATCGACAACAATAACGCATTATATATATATAATGCACATATATATATATATGCATTACACCGTTATATACCCAATCAAATATCCAAACACAATAATAATAGCTTGAATAATATCTTCATTTTTCTCCTTAAAGATAAAAAGAGTTACGCAACCTAAAACACCAGTACCATACAAAGCTTTAATTTAAAATATAATATTATGTTAATACATTGCTTACAAAATGTCGAATCCAGATTAGCTTTTCATGATGTCTCGCATTACAAGGCTTTTAAAATTTTAGCTGTACTATTTTCTTGAATAAAGAGGATACTTTTGAGAAAATCTACATTGAAGCAAACGAAAGCATTATAAAATATTCAGTTTTGTTGTACCGAACTTCCCAACTTTTTGTAGCTACGATAAAATTGTTTGTTCATTTTTTTTACTACAGATTTTAAGTTACCTACCAATAATAATTTAATAATAATTTTCATTTAGTACTTAGTTGTATATGTATATATAAAAGTAACAGTACATTATCAATTAAAATTAAAATTTATAAATACCAGTGTTAATATTATGAAGTTTGATTTATAATATTAGACACTCGGTGAAAACAAAACATTTTAAGAAGAAGCCACACAATACACGAGCCCTGGCATGCACGCAAACTTTCACGGATTAAGGAAAATATTATTGACTTAATTTCTACCTGGTCAATACGGTTCTATAAAATTACTATACACGGTGTCTTTTATAAATGGGCCAACATTGGTATCTTGTAATGGCAGTTTGTTTTGAGTAAGCCGACACTTACAACCATGTCTGACAAATAATGTAAGACTTTTTCAAATATAATCACAGTTTATATCCCTTATATTTTAATATATAATAAATGTCCTAGATTAGGATATGTTTGTAGATCCTAATTTTAAGTACATAACCATCCACAGTTCTGTTAACAAAAAGTTAAATCAACTATATAAATAGCTGTTATGTATAACTCGCTTATAATATGGCTTATAATATTTAGTACCTGGGCGACCGAGCATTTCTCGGTATTTTTGTTAATTGTGTTTTTTTTTATAGGAAAATGTATGTAAATACAAATCAGGTAAGTACTGTTTTGTAGGCCTACTCATAACTCGCGAAATATTAGCACGGGTCAGCTGATTTCATGCTTAAAACAATTCTAACCTTTAAGACAAAAAAAAAAAAAATTTATAGGAGACAGCTGATGGAAATATTATAGGAAACAGCTGATGTTTGTCATATGTATCCTATTGATTTTAAATTACATAACCCCAATGTTAAAAATTTTCAATTTTCAAATGAGTTTTTCAGAAAAATACGAGTTTTCCTGAGGTAATGGTTTTCAACAATCGATTTTTTAGTCCCAAAAGCCTCTAATCCCAAAGTTTCAGCAAAATCCTTCCGCTGGATCTCGAGATTGCTCGTACAAACACACAAACAAACAAACAGACATTGCTCGTATTAGAGTATAGGATTTCATCTACTTGTAATATTTTTTTCTGTATAAAATTGTATATCTTTAAAAAAAAGGATGTGACGTTTTTATTTATCAAGATTAGTGCTTCGGTTTCTAAACTTAAGGACATGTCATTTTTGATTTAATGGCGTATCAACTTGTTTTAATGATGTGTTTTAATGATTTGAAACTATTTCTTAATAAAGAAACATCAATAAAATGTTATCAGTTGTATTTTATTTTTATTTTCAGAATGGCTTCCTATGATATGACAATAAATGACTAATGGACCAAATGATGTGATATCGATATCCAGATATGGAGTAAGTATATTATTAAATATTATATAGGCATATAACATTCGTTTCTTTCACTCGGTGTGCGCGCTCTTTAAATGTGAGCAATTTGGTGCAAGGCCTAGTTCAGATTTTGTAGTTCAAGATGTAGATTGCATAGAAGTACGGCATACACCATGTGGTACACATAAACACATTTCATTGTGTCTCACTATCTAGTAGATCGACAACAGCCATGCTCAATTGGGTTAATAACATTATGGGGTTGCTAACAATACCGCATTCACATTCATCCTACAATTCCTTTTCACTGTGCCCAACAAATTGCAACCACAATTCAATACGGTTGATTAAATGCTGTGACGTCTTTTAAACACTAAAACAAACACAGCAAATTGTGCCGACTGAAAATCAATGAAACAGTGGAAACAACAAGTTCGATATATTGAATCAAATGTTTTGGGAAATATTTTAAACACAGTGATTTAATTGCTTTTCACAAGGACTTTATAGCATGCTATGTTGAACGAACATTTCTATTATCACGTATTTGTCTTGTTATTCATATAAACATTATAGTATTTTGCATCCCGTTTACATAATATTCAAATTTGGAGTAGCTCCAAGAATAATAATAAGCAATCAATAAAAAGTACAGCCTGTTTAAACAGTAAAGGGACCTTATCATACAAATATAACATGGGCATGTACATCTTTCATAACTGCCACATCACAGCCAACTTTATATGTAGCAGAATTTTAAAGTTGTTTCTTCTTCTTCTTCTTATGGTCTTGTCACATGCGTTTAAATGTGTTTATGTTCCTTTTACATATTAGAAGTAATATTGTACTGCCATCAAAACACTTAAATGTAGAGTTTCACACGGTTAAGTGATTTTATCGTGCAAGCGTTCCTTGGCTAAATCACAGTTTCGCCGACAGTATGTTTTCTCATGGCTTCAAACAAAACTTGGTCTGAAATATACTTAGCAAGATTTATACTATTTACCGAAGGTGCTTGGT
>JAGFPH010002998.1:31859-46652 GCA_018207615.1 Philaenus spumarius | reverse complement strand
TTTTTACAAATGATTTAAAGGCGAAAATTGTGTGCAGTTTGAATACATTTTACAAAGCTCCAAACATTAAATTAGGAGGTACATAATTTTAAAGACGTTTTTGAAAACAACTGTTTAATCGTTTAATCCCATTTAAATTAAAATTAACATTTAGAAAACTTTCCCAACATACATGCCCAATCACTTTGGAAACGCATATAAATGCATTAAAACGCAAAGCTTACCATGGTGTTATTATGAGTCTATGTTCGATCTTTATTAAATTTAACGTAGAATATAATTATATGCAAAGTAACAACACTCAAAAACCCGTTATACTTTCTTCCTGAAATTTGTTCATTTATACAAGTACCGACTGATTCATGATGCGCAGATTAATAGCCAATCGTTTATTGATTTATAAGTTAAACAATGTTACATGATACGTCGGAACTGCTACACTTGAAATTTATGAACAAGTTACTGGATGAAGTATTCACATTTACAACAAGAAAGGAAATTAAATTGAATTTACAACGAGCGACGAAACAACAAACTTAGCGCCGTAACACTTGTACTTCCCTGTTTTCAAATGTGTTGTAGAAGCTTATATTGGGTCAACGGTTATTACTTAAGTTGTTAGGATTCTGTGGTTTCTTAACAAACAGACTTTAAATAAAGATGCATTTATTGGTGCCAATGCATGGATAACTCAGAGTAAATAGGTTGTATTGATTAAGCGGTTCCTCTTTGTAAATGTTTGAAGTTGTGGTAAAACAAGAAAGAAAATAAACCGGAGACGTGTTTATTGAGATTTGTATAAACAGCGTGCAGACCTAAGGAACAACAGCTGTGCATAACTTAAGCCTTTGAAACTAAAACACGGAACTTCACCGAACACGTGTAGGCCTGTACACCATCTATGAACTATGATCTGAGAAATATTAGCCTGGTCGCTAAGAAAAATGGACTTTTAATCAACAGTGCTAAGGCAAAACTATTATTTTAGGATATTCTCGACTACTTAATGAAACAGACATGACAACGTTTCCTAGAATTCAGTTTGATAATTAATTTGTATACTACTATAATAAAGTGAAAGACTTAGGACTAACTTTTGACAGTAGAATGACTTGGAGTGATTATGTGACAGAACGAGTAATATAGGTTTTGCTGGGATGCACTCCTTGAAAAACGCAAGACTGCTTCCCACTCGAAACTAAAGCATTCCTAGTAAAATAATTTAAATGTTCTTACTTTTCTTACTGTAATACCATATCTGTGAAATGTCTGTAGTTCTGGCCAACAATTGCAGTGAACACAGAATTACCACATATTCATTATTTTTAGTCTAAAGCGAGATGTTCATGTAACTCCTTACTATAAAAAACTTAGTACATTAAAACTTAACTATCTGCCATCGTTTCATAGTTTATTTACTCTAAACTGGAGTGCTTAGTTACTTGGCTGACAAGTTTGTTTCTACGTCCGATATCAGTGCAAAGAGCACTAAAATATATTCCACTTTGATTGTTATACCGCTCAGCATAGGATCGGTATGTTTAATAAATACTTTATTGTGTCAGCGTGCCGCTTCCTTCAAAAGCAATTACATTTTGTTGACAGTCGTTTAAAGTTTTAAAAATTGCTTGAAACTTTCTTCTTAAGGGCACTCCAAATGGAAAAAAAATTGTTTCATCGATTTTTAGTTTTTTTATGATCTCTTATTCTCCTGTTCCTCCTCTTTCCAAAAATATACAACATGATATAGTTGTAATTATCTTTATGTCCGAAAAAATTTATCTCAGACCTCGTGTTCTCTTCAAAATTTCCCCACCACACAGTTTCATGCATTCTAATTTGTTTTTGATTGGACTGTTTGAATTTTATATTGTTTTGATTGGCTTTCCAGTTTTACAAATTTGGCAGTATTTATCGCGTGTCTGCACTCGTTGATTCACACAGAATAACGCAAAGCAGTGTATTTGTGTCTTAAGTAATTTAAGCTGGTACATCCGTTGTAACTTCCTGTTGAAATACAAAGCTAGTCTGGCCTGTTTCTGTAAATTAATTTGTTATGGATTTATTTAAAATTTATTTTATAATATATTATTATAATTATTTTGTTGATGCTCATGTTAAAGACATTGGGTATTGGTGTTCCAAGTATTGGTGTTTACTTACCAATACTTACACTCCCACACCCTATATGAAAATTGTACCACCAATTTGATGTTATGCATATGTCTACCGTCTTGTGACTTGACGTTGTGGAATGGTATTAATTTGTATGTTGAAAATTTTCTTGAAATTATGCTGTGATGTTGTTAATACGTTTAAAATTGTTTGAAGTTAATTGCGATGATGTTTATTTTTATTGTAGTAGGTCTAGCTTTTTTTTACTAAACTCAATGTTTGTGGAATAAAGCTTTTAGATGAGCTCTGCTTTGACAGATGTGTATTCCAATGTCTTAGCCCAGATACTGCTGCGCCAGGTTTTGTTGTCGTCAGCATAAGTTTGTAGTAGATATTAGGCCTAATGCTAGTAGGTCGGATTATTGTTTGTGTAGGTTATTTCTTGGCAATGTGTAAAGTTCTAGTTACTTTCGCAAAATGAAATGTTAGCTTGATCAGGGCCTAATTCTCAGATAACGAAGTACTATGAAGCGCTGTTGTTGGAATATGTAGGCTAGTTCCCCAAGGACGTCACTTGAGAATTGCTACTATGTCTGAATGTTTACTTGCACTCCTTACTGTTCAGTCATTGTCCTTAATATACGCCTACTTAGCCTAGGTCTCTTTAAATGTTTACAAAAGTTTTTTTTTATAGATCAGATCTCAAAGTTATTGTTTACTTTTAAAAGCGATGTTATTTAAGATTTAATAGTTATTGGTTTTACTTATTTAATTTGAAATGTGTACTATTGAATAGCTTTTATTTTTTTAAACGTTTACTATGTGTGAACAAGGCTTTAGTTTAAAAAATGTTTTTGTTTACAATACAATGCATGATAGTTACTTGAATATTCTTAATTAGTACAATTCTTAAAGCTAGTACATGTAACTTATTTCTATTCTCTACAATATTAAATATAGACAGATCTCGAGTTATTATCTACTTGTGACACTTAAATTTACACATGACATATTTTTGTTCTTATGACCTTCTATGATACATTTTCATTCTGGAAATGTGTATTGGTTCATTTTGGAGTCTTCCATATCTTAATATCTCTACCTGGTATGTTAATTCATTTATTTTTTTAATAATTGTATATGGCCCCGTATATTTCATATCAAATTTTGTGGGTGTTTTGCCGTGGAACTCGCGTCTTATTAAGACTTCATCCCCTTGTTGGAATTCGAAGTCGGTTCTCTTCTTATCGTAATAACATTTTTGTGTTTCTTGGGCTTTTTGTATTATTTTGGGTAAAGTTTTTCTAATTTCTTGAATTTGTTTTAGATGTTGTTGGATGTCGTAATTTTGGTTTTCTTGTATTTGAATGATCTCCATGGGGTCGTTTGGTTCAAAAGCGAACATAAGTTTATTTAGCGTGAAACCGGTGCTTGTTTGTTTCGTTGAGTTGTAACAGTATACAATTTTGTCTATATATTTTGACCATGAATTTGATTTTTCGTGTACGTAATGTGATAACATATTGGCGAGTGTGCCATTGAATTTTTCTGTTAATCCCTGTGTTTGTGGTGAATATGCGCTGCTGAAAATTTGGTTTATCCCTAGTGTAGTTGTTAACTGTTTGATTATTTCATTGTTAAAATGCGTACCCCTATCTGATTGTAGTATTCTAATTTTTCCATGTGTCAATATCAATTTTATTAAATTTTCAGCTACGTTTTTGGCATCTGCTGTTTTGCATTTAAATGCCCACGCATATTTCGTGGATACATCCGTACAAGTTAATATATATTTGTAAGCATAAGATGAAGTAATTGGGCCTATGAAATCTATTATTATTCTGTCCATAGTCCTATGTGTTGCTAATATTGGTTTTAGTAGCCCGTATGGCTTTCTAGTTGGGATTTTCCGTTTTTGGCAGGTCTCACAAGACTTTGTATAATCCTGTACGTCTTTATTTAAATTTGGCCAGTGGTACCTATCTCTTATCTTTGCTATTTTTTTAAAGTATGAAAAATGTCCACCCGTTAAAGGACTGTCATGTGCTTGACTTAAAATTTGCTGTTTAAGTTCGTTTGGTATTGCTAAAAGTTTGGTTGTTTCTTCCCCATTGAACTGCTTGTAATACATAATTTGGTCTTCTATGATATAATGTCTGGATGCTCTATCAATTTTTTTGTCACTCCTATCTACGTTTAAAAGTGCAAGCTTAATTTGTTTCAAATATGGATCTTGAATCGTGATTGTTTTAATTCTAAGTTTTGTGTGTCAGCGTTTATTAGAAATACATCTTCAAAGTTTTGTGGGATTTCTTCTTCTGCTTCTTGTCTTGATAAGAAATCTGGTAAACCCATTGTTTTTCCTTTTTTGCATCTTATATCTAAGTCGTAATCTACAAGTTTCGTTGCCAGCCGGCCTAATCTATTTGACGGATTTTTAAAAGTCTGAAAATATTGTAGTGCAGAGTTATCTGTAAAACATGTGATTTTTCTTCCTAATAAATATTCTCTCCAGTATTCTATGGCATATACAAGTCCTAGCATTTCCTTTTCTACTGTCGAATATCTCGTTTCATGAGGTTTTAATTTTCTAGAGAGGTAAGCGATTGGAAACTCTTGGTTATTATTTGGGTCTATTTGTGTTAGTACAGCTCCTATTCCTATGTTTGACGCATCTGTGTAAACTCGCGTGTTTCTGTCCTCTTTGAAATGTGATAGCAATGGCGGATTGGTTAATATTGTTTTTATTTCTTCAAAAGCTTTGTTAGAATTTTCTGTCCAAATTATTTTAGAGTTTTTTTCTTGTTGGTTTTTGAGAAGTTCTGTTAAAGGGTGTGTAATTTTTGCGTAGTCTTTTATAAATTTTCTGAAGAAACCTGAAACTCCTAGGAAGGCTCGTATATTGCGTAATGTTTTTGGTTGTGTAAAGTTTAATATTGGTTGTATGTTTGATTGTAAAGGCTCAATCCCTTCAGTTGAGACCTTGTGACCTAATATTTCAATTTCTTTATAGAAAAATTTACATTTTTTTGTGTTTAATTTTAAATTTCCTGTGTCTAATTCATTTAAAACGGCTTCTAGGTTAATTAGTTTATCTTCAAATGTTGGTGCAAATACGATCGTATCATCCAAATAAGAAAGGCTCTTTGAAAATAGGTGTTTTGCCAAAATTTTGTTTAGATTTTTCTGGAATATTCCAGTTGAAACCTTCAGTCCCTGAGGGAGTCTGGTAAATCGTAGCATTCTGTCTTGTGTTCTAATCGTTAACAGTGGTTTACTTTCTTCATGAACTTGTAATTGGAAGAAGGCATTTTTTCAAATCTAGTTTTGTAAAGTATTGTGAGTTAGTTAAGCAACTGAACATTAGTTGCAAACTTGGTATGGGGAAATTTTCGTTTTTTATTTGTTCATTAACTTTCCTAAAACCTGCTACTAGCCTGTGAGTATTATCCTGATTTTTAACTATAAATGCTGGTGACGCATATTCTGAAAAATTTGGGCATTCTTCTAAAATTCCTGCCTTAACTAAGTTGTCTAATTCTTGGTTTAATATTTCTCTTTCCTGATTGCTTCGTCTGTAGGGTGGTACGACTACCCCTGAATTTCCTGGGATAGTCTGTATTTTTACTGGTTTTATGTTGGCTGGTGTTAGGTCCCTGACCTCTGTTGTGAATATATGTTTATGTTTTTTTATTATTTCTGTAACTTGTCTGTGTTGTGTCTCGGTTAAATTTTCACTAATTTGAAATTGTACTCCATTTTTATCGTAAATTTGTTCTTTATTTGAGTTTTCCTGTAGTGTAGGCGGTGCGGGTGTGCTTTTTTTGTTAAATTTTTCATAAATTTGTGGTTCCTCTTTATTTTTATTTATATGGCCTATAAGTGTTCTAGGAAGCAGTGTTTGCGGTCTTTTTGACGCATTGTATATATGAACATAATATTGATTGTCTTGATTTGATATATAGGCATGAATTTGTTTTTGCTCCCTTAAGTGTCTGTCCGTTTCAAAGTCCATGTGCTCATTATAATTTTCTATCGCTTGTACACATAAAACTCTGTCCCGATGCAATTTTAATGTGTTCATTAGTTCTTATTTCTGGGTTGCTTATTATGTTGTGATTTATTATTAAACGTATATTTTTCAAATTTTCCAACCACGATTCATTCATCTCTATTATACATTCTTTGTTATTTGCTTTTAGGGTTATTTTTTTGGTACAGTAGTCTATCTTCGCTTGATTTGCTAGTAGAAAGTTATTGCCTAGTATAATTTTTGCATTTATTCCTGATGCAACATAAAATTTATTTGTGAAATTTATATTATTTATTTTAAATGGTAATGTTAACTCTCCATGGATCTTTAGATTATTGTTTGTGGCAGATTTTATTATTGTATTAGTTTGACATGTTAGTGGTTTTTGTTTTACTAGATCATAATTACATGTGGATACATTGGCACCTGAGTCTATGATTGATTCAATGTTTTGTTCATCTAATGTGTCAAATGTTACATCTATTGTGCAAACTCTTGAATTTTCAGATTTGTTTAAAAATAGGGTATTACTGTATATACATCCCATGTTACAACATTTTCCGATTTCCTAGCTTTAGGTACACCATTTTGGTGTAAATATTGTTTATGAAATATATTGTATAAATCTAGGGTACTTTGTTTTTGCACGGATTGCTGTAATTCAATCGCGTTTACGCCATTGTGTTTCTCGTGTTTCTCGGTCTATGGCGATCTCCGTTACGTTAATATCCTGAGGCAAGTATTGTGTTCCAACGTTGACTGAAGTTAGTGTCATTTTGCTTGCGTCATGTAAATTACAGGTCGTTTGTGTGTACTTCTGCTATCTTAATGAAACGGAATACTGTCTTCTGTCACTGACCTTTTTGTTGTCTTGTGTAAGTAAATGCAAATTGGTTTTTTGTGTATTTCCTATGTTTGTTTTTTGAAAATTGGCGTTAGTTTTGCTCGTGTGTTTTGGGGTTGAATGGCTATTTTCTCTTCTAGTCCCCCATTTATCCCTTTTTTGGTTGAATGTTAATTTGGAATTTACGTTGGCATAACATTGTTGAATTGTGTGGCTTTTACAATTAGAGTGAAATTGTTGATTTACATTGGCATAAGGCCTATTTTGATTTTTCATGTATAGTGGATGGGGTTTTCTTTTTAAATTTAAAGCGCATTCGCTGTTTGAGTGATTGTCCATTTTACATATGTTACAATTATACAGTCGTAAGCAATATTTGTCTGTATGGCGATTATTTTCATTGCTAATTGAGCGCATTTGTCTTGGCCTGTGTTGGACATTATAAAGTTGATAGTGGTTTATGAATCCTGGTCTTGTTTGTGTATGTCTGTTGTTAAATTGCCTGTTGTTGTTATATCGGGGTGTTTCATTTTGATGACGTTGTTGAAATGTGGTCGGTTTTTGGTCTCTTTGACTTATGTTTACCCCTAATGTGTATATGATGTCCGTGAGTTCATCTAGCCTACTTGACATTGTGTTTACGGTTTCAAAATCTGTGTTACTTCTGTTATTTGTGTTTGCCATAATTCTTAAATGTTTCTGTTTATTTAGGGTTTGTTGAAATTCTTGGTATTCAATTTTTCTTAAGTTTTCTTGTAGTTGGTCGAGTGTTTTATTTTCCATTGTTATAATGCGTTCGAAAATTTCCAGTCTTAAACCTTGTATTACATAAGATATTATTTGTGTATCTCCTAAATTGGGATTCATTTTTCTGCATAGAGCCTGTATTTGTAAATAAAAGTTTATGGGAGTTTCTGACTCTGTTTGAGTTTTATTTGCTAACAAAATTTGTAGTTTTTGGCTCTGTGCTACTGGTGTAAAAATATTTAATAATTGTTTCTTTGCGTTTTCCCATGTTATTTCCCCCTCTTGATTTGTTTGTATAAAGCTTTCATACCAATTTAATGCTGATTTTTCAAGATATGTAGGCAATAAGTTTATTTGTGTTTTTGGTGTCCAACCGTTTGCTCTTGATGCTACCTCATATTGAAATATAAATGTTTGTATATCTTCAGTGGGTAAACCATTGTATTGTGAGGGCTGAATTAAGGGTGTTTTTTCTTTCTTCTCCATTGTTTTTTTGTTTTTGTGATTGGTGCTTGTTTATTTATTTATTCCTATGTATCTTATTCCCTTTTTGTATGCTTAAATGTTATGCTTGCTAAATTTAGCTTTTTTTTTTTTTACTTATTTATAATCATATATAATTACTTAATCAGACGAAATCATATACCAGATCTTTAAATTATATTTATTTTTCAATTCTTATTCTATACACAGCTCATTTTGTATCTCTGTAATTATCTCTACCACATATATATTCTTGTAAATTTAGCGCTCCACCATGTAAGACTCTTGAATGGGCAACTTTATCATGCAAGGATATGTAAGTTATGTAAGGTTTTGTAAAGTTACTTTGAAAGTTTTGGGGGCTCCACCAGATCCTTCTTAAGGATCAAATTTTAGCTTGGCATGTGACGTACTCCAAAGAACTGGGTAGAAATAAGTACAGAGACGTTTTCACTAAATTATTAAATATATTCTGAAATTTCTGAAAATAATTCCTACAATGATTATTTTTCACAAAATAGTTAGATACAAGTAAATGTGATACAATTAATTTTTACTCAATTTTTTTTTCGAAAGTAATAAAGTAAAAGTTTACATTCGTCTAAGGAGGGCGGTGCTAGTAAGTTAATTTCCCGCTCTCCTAAATTTCAAACCTATGTGTCTTAATTTTAATGATTGAATCTTAAATTTCTTCTAATTACTAGTGCATAATAACATCTAATATTACAAAATGTATTATATTATTTATAAATTTATTTGAATGATATTAAGTTGCTTTGGTGACTGATTTCGATTACTTATGAGGTGTTTTAAACAACCCTCTTTTCAGTTAATCCTAATAAACCAGTCCCGATATAATTATTTATTAATGAGTGATTATTTATTTATTTTTTAATTATTTTAATGTTATTTCTGATATAATACTCTGGATATGATTTCGTTTGTTATTTAATTTTAACCCTCGAGATCTGTCTTTACAATGAAATGAAATATTAATGCTACTTACATAATTTTTGTTCCCACTCTCACACACTTTGCACTTTTATTTGATTTTTATAAACTCCCTTATTGACTTTTATTAATTTTATGTTACACTTTACTACCGCACTCTATTCCTCGGTTTGGATGGTTCCTGGATCCATTTGATGTACCTAACTTGATTGAAAACTTCGTTTAGTGATTATATTTTACTTGGATGATTTATCTTTGGTTACTAATGATGAAGTTACTTTATTAGATAATTGATGTAAAATAAAAATGATGCATCTCGAAAGGTTTGGTCTAGGTGTTGATTGATTGAATTTTAGTTGATGACAGACCTCGTGTTCTCTTCAAAATTTCCCCACCACACAGTTTCACGCATTCTAATTTGTTTTTAATTGGACTGTTTGAATTTTATATTGTTTTGATTGGCTTTCCAGTTTTACAGATTTGGCAGTATTTATCGCGTGTCTGCACTCGTTGATTCACACAGAATAACGCAAAGCAGTGCATTTGTGTCTTAAGTAATTTAAGCTGGTACATCCGTTGTAACTTCCTGTTGAAATACAAAGCTAGTCTGGCCTGCTTCTGTAGATTAATTTGTTATGGATTTATTTAAAATTTATTTTATAATATATTATTATAATTATTTTGTTGATGCTGATGTTAAAGACATTGGGTATTGGTGTTCCAAGTATTGGTGTTTACTTACCAATACTTACATAATGTAACTCTCAAACAATGCGCAATTTTTAAATAAACTATCATATAATTTAAATAAAGATAGAATTTGGTTTAAAAAACATACTTTAGATTTTATATTAAACTAATAGAATAATTATATTTATTAGTAAGTGGATATATAAAAAGTTTCCTAAAAGTAAATTCATTCTGGAAATACAGTAGGCTGTGAAAAAAAAAGAAGTTATATTTAGAAATTATAATAAAAAATCTACCCTATTTCAAATCTACTAAGTCAGCATATTATAAACTGCACAGTAATTAAAACCAAACGTACCTGTTTTAATTAATACGGTTATTTTACATAAACTACTTTTGTGTCTACTCACACTTTGTCAAAATTTTAGTTTAACAAGTTTTACCTGCTATAATAACGGTGAACATAGCTACCATGTATTTGTCCACTTCAAAAGACCACTTTAAAAATTTTAAAAGGTAAATGCTGTTTCAAAATCAAATTATTTGGTGCAAATGAGGTTGGTTAACTTTCATTCAACTTTCTAGACCAAACTGAACCCCCTTTACGAACCACTAAAAACAACTGATAGTCATCACAAAATTATTCATGTTTTTTTTCTTTTCCATATTTCCTGCAAAAATCTGTCAGGCCCAATAACTACCACACCATTAATTGGAGTAGAGAGCTCGGCGAAGGCTTGAAACACATCGCCTTTCAATGAAGATGTTTAATGACCAAGAAACATTATAGGTCGTTATGACAAAACGCAAGATATTGTCGAAATAGTGTTTCCTGTGTAAGTTAGATTGGTTTATTAGAATTTGTAAATTAACCATATGATTTTATAAATTATGTTATTCAAAGATGAACGAATAGGTATTTTTTCTTAAAGTTTTGTATAAATTAATATATTCTTAGCAAAAGGTTGTATTATAAAATTGTATAATTCCCAAAGCCAACCATATAACATTAATAGTTTACATTAGTTCTATAACTGATATACAAAATATAAGCAACTTACAGACATTATAAGAAATTTGTTTGATTGAAGTTGTAAACATGTCCTCAAAGTATAATCTAAGGTAGGTTTTGTTTAAGAATTGCAGATGATTGGTGAAATCAGCTGTTTTACCATTTTGTTACTCACGGACATTGTACTTATACTCGTAACTATAGGAGTTGATTTAGGTTTAAATTTTGTAGCAGTGGGTAGTTTATCAAATTATAATAGACATTTTTTATAGTTAAAATGTTATCTTATTCTATCCTGGAAAATATGGCAAGCGTTATGGTTAAGTCAATAGTTTTATTTTATAATTTCCCACTATTATTATTTAAATCCCACTAGCAATACAATCAACGAGTACTTAATAGTAGAGCTAAAATAATGATTTAGTATTGTAATAAAAATTATTACTTTTTATAAGAGAAGATTATTTCTGAACATAAAAAGAGGAGACAATCATGCAAATAAAAATGTGTGAATTTACCTATGTTGTATGTGTACCTGGAATAATTAGAAAAATACTTTTCTAAACAGGAATCAGTGAACAGTGTCATCATTGATCTTAAAGAAGCAAGCAGAAATGTACAAGTATTGTAAGGAAATTTCGTGCTTACGATGTTAATCAGCTGATTATATTATTTTGAGAAAACAAATCGAGAAGTAGTGTATATACTGTAACAATTTTATTTTTATTATAAATTATGAAGGTGAAATTTTGACAGAGTTAAAAACCAACTTTTAAGATTCTATTGAAGTAGCTATAATTTAAACCAATAAACCAAGATAGTGATGTTTTAAAATGCAGTTTTACTTGCTGACCCGTGCAAATATTTCGTAAGTTAGGAGTACTTACTTAATAATTTAATACGTTGATTTAGTTCAGTTAATTACGTTTATTATTTACATTGGTTTATAAATTACAGTTTATAACACTTACATATGGAATGTAAACAATCATACTAACAGCTGCCATGTTAGTTAAACAGAATGTTAATATGTAGCGCCTTTCATTAATAACGGTATGAAGTATAATATACAAGTTTTTTAAATAAATTTTTGTAATGAAAACCGGCATTTTAAGCTGTTTGTATATTTTCCGTCAATAGTGGGAAACATCGGCTTTAAATGATGCTTGTAGAATAAATTTTTATGAATAATTAAAGGAAATACTAGTGAAAAAAAAAACACCTTTCAGAAATACAATATAAGGATATTAATATTCCTTAGTTGTTTTTAGCTGTCAAGAATGGTGGAAATTTTTTTTTTTTTGTAAATACGCATACATTTCAACCTTTATAATACCAATCACATAACTTAAATTAGTATAGACTGCATTTGTTACACAACTTATTTACAGCATCCAGACTTATACATAAAAACCAACATCTGGACATTATAAAAAGTTTGACTCAACTAGAACTGTAGAAAAAAATACATAATGCCTATGTTTATATGTTTTACGATATAGAAAAATTGTAAGTATGTTTGTTAAAATTTGGTATTTACATAAATACATTATTATTTATCAAAATAACTATAAAAATTATATATTTTAATTGCTTTCTATTTTATATTACCTAATTACTTAATCAAAATAGTACAGAACATGATATTACAAAATAATCAAATGTTCCAAAATGTAGATATGATTCTAAAAATTTATTTCCCTATTTTTTTGAAATTATATTCTATATTCACATTTATATACATTACTAAATACAACATAATTGTCAGAGGTGTAGGAATAAATTTTGGTGTTGATATCTCAAAAGTGGCTTCAAATTCAAAACAAGTTTTTCGGCAAAAAAATAGCCGCCATGAAGGCCGTTCATTTAGAATAAGGCTCACAAACTAAATTTATTTTCTCGAATTTATTTTGAGAACAAATAATAATAATCAAAACATGTTTATAATATTTACCTAAAACTTGATTTAAAAGTTTTCATATTTCACATGAAAGACAATACTCTTGTTCCAGAATGTATCACATAGGTCTATTTATTATACTAATTTAAAGAAACAAAATATGACTTGTACTACCCACAAAACAAATACAAATAGGCCGACATATTTTCTTCTTTAATAGCTCAAAGCCATTATTACGTTACGTTGTTCAGTTATAAAGCTGTTTAACGTATAATATAAACCTCTTCAGTTACCAAACCAATTACAGGTTTATTTGTAAGGTTTACGTAGAAAAGAAAAAGCAGAAATTGAATGAGATAAGAGGTCCGAAGCAAATTCGTAAATAATAACAGATTAGAAACTCAACAATGAAGAGTTTATAAAAGAGAAATTATTTTACTAACTGAAAAATTAAGTTATGTTTTGTTGTTAAGCCGTGTTCTAGCCATTTTATACATAATGACAATGATGTAACGCTTCCTCATCTTAAAGTAATTTATTTACTGGTTATTGGAAACTAATTGCAGTCTGTTTTAAAACAATACAGTTAAAAAAAACATAATGTATTTAGTAAAAGTTATAAATGCTTTCAAGTCAAGAGAGGAATTGGAATCATAAAGAAAGAAATGTATTTTAAAACAAAAATGGTTATTTGATATTTTGGACAAAACTGGTCCAGCTAAATATTTGATATTTTAAAATTATTTATTGAACATTCTCTACAAACTTAAAACGCTAATGTTATTTGTCTATAGTTGGGAAATACTATTATTAACTATCCCTACTAACCATTTTCTAAAAAAGAAACTTTTAACATTTAAAAACGAATTTTAAAATAATTACTGTATGTTTAACATCAAGCAAATAGAAAATGCCTGATAGAAATGCAGTACCTCTAATAGAAGTTATAATCCACAAATTATGTTTTATATACATTCAAGTCAGTGTATTATGTCAACATTTATTTTATTTTAACCAAACAGAACCGTTTTAATTAATACGGGTTATTTTATATAAATTACTTTTATTCGAACTCAGACTTTGTGCGATTTTGAAAGCAACATGTTTTGCAAAGTGTATTTCAATTAGCATTGAAGCTGTGCATACGGTCTCTACTTACTTGTGTTTTTAAACACATTCATACACTAAATACATGAAGGTAATACAATTAATTGAATGTTAGGATAAATTCCATTTTCGGTCTCAGATTTACAACCTGCATGAGAATGTCAATAATTCGAGTAAAACTTGATGTAATATAATGTAAATGTAAAAACCTAATGACGTGTAGTTTTGACGTTTATTCTGCAAGTTGCAAGTTTTGTTTTATATAGATAAAAATCTGATTGTACTTAACTGAGTAGTTTGTGTTGGTTTATCAGACAAAGTTTAAAGATTTTAAGTTTTTAGTAAGACATTTGTAAAGTGAATAAACTACTAGAATTTGTTTATATTTTTAGTCATTTACCTCACTTTTAATAAAAACATTAAAACTTACTTCAACCTATTTATTTCAGTAATGTTCCAAAGATTTAATTATTTATATTATAAGGATTTTTTTAAAGCTGAGTATTAGGAGCAACCAATATTGTTGTCTAGAATTTTGTAAAAAATTACGAATAATACTGAGCTGGTAAAATAGTGTTCAGCAGAGAAGGACCAAGAAAACTCTGATTATTGTGCTGGCGGGAAGGTATCAGTTGGTAAATAATACCTTAACTTTGTTATTTCATTTTAAATCACGTTCCTGAAAACTCTAAATTTATAAACTATACAGTAGCCATATAATATTTAATAATTAAATGTTTAGTAAACCTTTATAATAGCAATTGTTGGTTCCTAACAGAAGAATGTGTAAATGTCGATTACATAAACTTCTGAAGCAAATGATGTTATACACATATTTTTCATAAAATATTATATTTTTTAATATCATATGTTTAAAATATCTTATGTTATCAACTAGTTAAAGACATGAT
>JAGFPH010002998.1:10829-31849 GCA_018207615.1 Philaenus spumarius | reverse complement strand
TATACCTACTAGAAGAACCAAGTTATGTGTATTATATTTAACATTGAGTTTAAACGGATTTTGGATTATATCAAGTTTATTTGTACAAATTTAATTACTTTAGTTTTATAATTATAACATAAATAATTTTAACTATTACTGCTTATCAAATCACTTGAAAAAAGATTTATTTTCAAACTAAATAAAACTTATAAATTACTGTATAACATTATTTCCTCTATACAGCGTTCTACCTGTACTCTTCTTAAAATTACATTAAAACGTCGTCGCCTTATATGTGCATCTTTAAAATTTAAAGATAAAAACTTTGTAAGAAATTTTACAATTTAAAGTGAAAATTGTCATTTACTTCTAAAAAATGTTACTATTACTGAAAAGGATAGGTTTCTTTTTTTAAATTTGGCTAATTTGAACTTTTTCTGATAAAAATTTTAAATTATTTCACTAAACGTAGTGAAATATGAGTATTTGAGAAATTTTTTTATACAAAACTGCACGTTTAAGAGCTCAAATACGCGATTTCTTGTGATATAAAAAATACTACTTAGCACGTACCAACACTACTTTAATGTGCATATAGGCCTACTAGAGGTTTAGTTGTAAGTTATCATACCTGGTTTATTACGTAAAGAATACAAAGTATAAATCACATGACGATAAGAGATACAAAGATTGTTCGTAAATAATAACCTATTGGAAATTCAACAATATAGTTCAAAAAAGATAAATCCTCTTACAGACTAGATATATAAGTTCCGTTCTGTTATTGAGCTTTGTTCTGCCCTCAATGGCAATAATATAAAAGCTTCCTATCTTAAAGTAATTTATTTAATGGTTATTGGAATCTACACTTTTCGTACTGAAGGCTGTTTTAAAACAATGGTGTGTCGATAAAGTATTACTATTCGAAACAAACAAAAATGCACAGTAAATTCAGTCAAAGTTATTAATGTTTTCAAGTCAAGTACGAATTGGAGTCATACAGAATTGCAATATGTTTTAACATAAAGAGAGTATACAATTTCAAATTGTATACAATTTTCAAAGTATACAAATTTCAATGAGCTGCCATTTTCTACTGTGTTGAGATAGAAAGCTCTAGTTTCCACTGGTCTTCTTCTTTAGTCAATACATTTAAAATGGGGTGTCACTTAATGGGTCTTTACATTTAAACATTTTGAGCTGCCCCCAAAAATCCCATAGTGACTAAAAAGTACACTTTTATTTCTTAGAAAGGTGTCCTGAGTTTAATTTTTCTATCTTTATCCATTTAAAATTTAACAGGGTGTACCATACTTTTGATTCAAACTGTATAGTAAATAATTTATGCAATTAATTAAACTAGAACACAAAATCTGACATCTAAAATATTTACTAACTCAATCGCATTTCAACTACCAAGTCGCCATCTTCAGCTGTGAATGACCTACAATAATCAAACTATAACTAACAATTTTTATAGTTTATATTATTATTTATAATTGTTCAAAAGAAATCTGTATTTTTACAGATATAGAGAATGAAACAACGACAAAATGTCACTTTGTAAAAGCATACCTACCGTAATAAATAAACTAATACAAAATATTTTAACTAATTTTAAATTCAGATATTAAAATATAATAATACTGTAATACAATTAAGTTAATATGTTTTAGGATACAAGCATCTATTTAGGAAATTGTCTACTCACGAAAGCGCTGAATAGCTGCTTGACGGTAACAAATATATTAGTAGAATTTGTTTCCACCTAAGCCTCCAGCTTCGACTCACACACTGCTTGGTTACACACTTATGCCTCGGTCTATATAAAAACTTGACCTTTGGGCCTCGGATCAATAGATTCCCTATGGTCAAATTTCCCAAGAACTCGTCCGAGCCACTTAGACAAATTTTAAACAATTCGGACTGAATATACGGTCAATCGAGTCACATATGTATACAATATATATTTATTTTTTTATGACACACAAAAAACGTGTTCATTGACGACTCCCAATCTTAGTATTTCGCTAATAACATATTGCACTTTAGTGGGCCACTTTTAATAGAGGCTATCCTCTTTTGTCTGTTTGATTTAAAACAATTTAGACTAAACGGTGTTCCACTCCCCACGTGACTATCAATTGGTTTGATTAGACTTGTATACAAACATATATAAATAAAAAGCCTGCAGTTAAATTAAAGCCTGTTTGATAGAATTTAATTTATTTTGATTAAAATGTACTATATAAAGTTTTGTGAAATACAGGAATATTGTTGATTGAAACTGCGCAGTTCCAACAGAAAAGGAAAAGTTTCGGTTTTATAATTACATCATGCTACTATGAGTTCCTTGGTATATTAAGTACTGTCTTTGATTATTTTCCAAATTTTGGCAATGCCAGTTTATAAGTTGACTTCACAATGCTGTATCTTTTTATTAAATTACAGTTTTTTTGACTGCATAACTATTTTATATTGTGACTTCTTTGTTTTACTGCCACAGGGCAGCTTCAGAGGGGCTATTTATAGATTTCTTCCTAAAATTATACATAACTTAAATGAATACACGAGGAGACATTTTGAATGTACAGCTCAGACAAACAACATTTAAATCAGTATAGTTTTGTTTGTTATGGATAGGGGCATTGCTAGAGATATTTATTTCCAAACCTGTCAAACACAGCCTTTATTTTTAAATTGTGTTCATGGAAAAAGTTGATTAAAGTTATAAAAAGCTGTTCAAAATTTCAATTTATAACACAAATCCATTATAAAGGTATTTAATTGATGAGTGAAAAAAAGTAATTTCAATTGTGTAAAATCCAACGAATTGTGTTTAAGAAAAACAATGATATTATTATCATGTCGAGTAAAAAAAAGCAACTCAAAAATATAATTCATTACCACAGATATTTCGATGATATCATTATTTTATATCAAGGAACAGAACAACAAATCAAAAAACTTTGCAACATATCTGAATAGCATAAATCCCTCGTTAAAATTTGCAATTGAATTTGAAACCAACAATAGTATACATTATTAGAATCTCACAATAACTAAATCTAACCACAAACATGGTTTCAAAATATACAGAAAACCCACCCATACAGACCATACAATCCTCTCTACGTCTAAACATCCCGTGTCACACAAAATGCAGGCTTATAATTGCTTTATTTATAGATTACGCAATGTAGGCCTACCAATGTCAGAAACAGTTTTTCGTAAACAATTTAATACATTACAAATAAAATACATTACTACCGAAAATGGTTACAAATCGTCAATCATTGAAAAAATATACAACAAGAAGGAAAGATAAAATAAAAAACCCGAACAAGCCAAAAATATACTTCTTGGTGTTGAACTATATTAAACAGTTTAAACACATATTCAGAAACTTACTCCAAAAGCAGCACTATAAACATTGCCTACAGAACAACCAATAATTTAAAGAGTTCCCCTAAAAAATAAGATATTCCACAGTGATAAATATGAAGAAACGGAATATACGAACTATAACGTAGGGACTGTACAAAGAAGTATATAGGATGGACAGGAAGATATTTCAACAAAAATTGAAGAACATTTTCTACATAATCTAAATCTAAATTTTCGGAACACCTTATTCAAGCTGACCATGTACATTCTTGCATGACAGTCTCACTTAAAATATTACACTGTTGTAAAAAGGGAAGATTTATTAGTTCACTTGAGCATTTTGAGATATAAAAACTATAAAATCGAAAATAAAATTTTATCAAATGAAAACCTTAACTTCGATTCCAACGCATTGTTCGTTACGTTGTTGGATATAAGCAACCCCTTAAATCGATTAGCGTGATTGACTATCTTCCGCAGTTATATCGGAATATTGGGCCTATACAGTCAATGATATTAGAATTGACTCTGTTTTTTAAATAATGTATCGTGTGCAGTTTTAATTTACTATTGTGTTTGTGTTAATGTACTGTGAATTAAGTCTTTTGTTAACATTTGACAAAGGATTAATAGCCGAAATGTCTGTCGTACTACGGCAGTAATATTTAATATTTTAAGACGGTAAGTCACAGCATTTATTTATTAAATCAATATTCGGAATGGCGACAACCAAATGGTTTGACTATATTAAATGTTAATTGTGATATAACGCATTGTCTTTGCCACAGGAATAATACCAAAGTACAGTTAGAGAGTTTCTAACCATCCTATATTTCTAAACCAGCCTTGGCTCCATGTGTTATAATATTATTAAACCCTAACTAACTCTACACACTAAATGCTATGCGGGCGGGAATTAATGTCCCTTAGTCTTGACAGATCGCATTACCGCTGTCAAGCTATTGACTATTGGCTATTGACAGGCCCAGTGAAAAATAGCTTCCAGTCTGACGTTTGTACACATATACTGATTTATTGTCGCAATTGTGTGTCTATCGAACATGGTTAATAATGTAAGCGTGTTTGAAAATAAAATGTTAGCGTGTTTACCTGAATTGAAAACAAGAACAATCCCATTGCAATCTTTTTGAATTTCTCTCACAGTAATTATTATATGGAAGAATATGTTATGTGATTGTTTTATTAGGATTGATCTACAACCCTATTTATCTGATTGTTATGTAACTTTTACTATGTACTAAATTTTACCTTTCTATTACCACGGGCTAAATTTCATAGAGTTTTTAATGACGCTGCCTAGTTATTGAAAATGTTTCGAGAAAAACTGCGTTTTTAGTAAATTTTTATTCCTTACACCGTTAAAGATAATGAAAAAGAGCAAGTCTATAAAATGTTGGTAATACAAATATAAATAATAGTTCAGCTATAGCATATATTATGGTTAGGTTACAATAACCTTTTTTAACGCATGAAAGACAGTAGATAGTAGGCTGTGAATATGGACTCATATTTTATGATTAAACTGACATCACTAAATTGTAGTCGGAAGTTAAGTTGTTGTTTTCGTATGTAATAGGGTAGCAAAGTAATTAATTTAGTTTATTCAATAATTTGAATTGAGCATTTATAAGATAATTGTTTTTTTAATAAACTTATGGATTTTAAATAAAACTTGAAACAAATTTGATTCCAATAAAAATGTTAATGAAGTGGTAAACATTTCCTACAAAACGACCTAGTACATCCTAAAATTGAGAGATATATCTTAAATATTAAATACAGAAATATTTAAATTTGTTTTGGAAATGTATAAAAACGCGAAATTGAAATGTGTTAATTTTACAAAATAGAGGTTTTATGACATCCACAGATTTTATTTAATGCCTATATATTGTATTTTAATTCAAATGGTAAAGTCCTATAGTTTTTTTTCGAGTAATATAGAAATTTACAAACATATATAAATAAAATAAAGGCATTATTTAAAATATTCGTGTTTTTAAAATACTCACTTAGATCAGCTGATACGGTAGTCAGCTGCTCTATACCTCTAAACTCGTATGCAGGTTATTAGACAATGGTATTTAAATTATCAGCTGATACTTTTAATGTTCTTATTTTAAGGTAAAGTTTTTTTTGTAGCATTCTTAAGTTATTCTGGTTCTTATTTTTAACTTTATTATTCCTAATGTTTGTCTATATCGTACACTTTATAATTTGATTTAGCCATTTAATATAATTCGACATCTAGATTTAGAAATTGTTAATCAAACAATTTTAATGAATTTAAATTATGAAAAATTAGTTGTAATACTAAAGTACGCACCAAGAAATTCTAAATTAATCAGACCTGATGGACGTGTAAATCTACTGTACTGATTACTTAGTAAATAAGCATTAAGTAAAGCAATTATTATAGATCAAATAAATACTTAGAGTTGTGTGAAATTCACTTTCACTATAAGTATTTTGATTACTGTAATATAAGTAACTAGCTGACCCGTACGGCGTTGCCCGTGGTGGTTGGTATTTTCAGTCTGTTTAACGTAATTGTATTATTTTTAAGTGTTCAGTCAGTGAGTAGTATTTGGCTTTTATATATATAGATCTTAAATAATAAAAGCACTAATAATAAAAGATCTGAAATTATGATTTTAGTAACTTTAATCCTCCCAAACCCCTAATAAAATTTTGAAATTTTTCATACCCTTTCTTAGTGAGCACATATGGCCCTAGAGGAAGCTACATACCAAATTTAATTCCAATCGGTTTGGTAGGTTTGGAGAAATCGTGATTTAATAACTTTGATCCTCCCAAAGCGCCCCTAAAATTTAGAATTTTTTAAAACCCTTTCTTAGCGACAGCGCCTATTGCCCTAGAGGAAGCTACATACCAAATTTCATTCCAATCTTTTCGGCAATTTTGGAGAAATCGTGATTTAGAAATTTTTACCCCCCAAACCCCCCTAAAATTTTAATTTTTTTAAACCCTTTTTTTAGTGAACACATAAGTGTGTTTTTTTTTTTTTAGGCCCTAGAGGAAGCTAGATACCAAATTTCATTCCAATCCGTTCTGTAGTTTTGAAGAAATTGTGATTTAATAACTTTGATCCCCCCAAACCCCCCCTAAAATGTCGAATTTTTTCAATCCCTTTCTTAGTAAGCACTTATGGTCCTAGAGGAAGCTATATACCGAATTGCATTCTAATCCGTTCGGTAGTTTGGAATAAATCGTGATTTAATAACTTTGATCCCCCAAATCCCCCTAAAATTTCAATTTTTTAAAACCCTTTTTAATGAGCACTTATGGCCCTAGAGGAAGCTACATACCAAATTTCATTTCAATCCGTTCTATAGTTTTTGAGAAATCGTGATGAGTGATGGAGTGAGTGGTATTTGGCTTTTATATATACAGATTACTAGTTACTATATGGAAAGCATTGTTTTTGTGTTTTACAACACAATGATGATGTTTTGGAATCAAAACATCAATAACAAGTCAGATAGAGAATATATATAATTATACTTTTATGGTTAATTTACAATAAGCGTTTTCACCTTACCTTACTTAAGTCAGTAGATAGTACGCTGTGAATATAATATGCTCCCCCATTTTATGATCGCACTCATATTATGTATGTTCAAAAGTATTGGTCTATTTTAAAATTCAATTTTGCGAAATAGGTACTGTAGTTTCGTAAACAATTTAAGATGTTCTCAGGATTATTTCTAACATAGTTCTTTACCCATACTTTGAGCTGACTATACGGATGAAATATATCTCTTTTCTATATATAAAAACTGTCTTGTCGTATATACAATATACATGGCAATTTTTTTTTAACCAATTTGAGATATATTAAGGATTGGTTCTAACATAGTTTTATACACATATTTTGTGTCAAACTTTGTCACATAACTGTCAGTGTGAAACCTTGTATTAATACTAATGTATTCTTTAGGTTATATAATAATATGTAAAGTGGTTGGAAAAGAGATATCCGATGATAAATACTAAAAATGTTGATTTTCGTAAAAACAAAAAAATTACCACAACATAGGATTTTACTGATACAAACTAAATTATCTACTTTTAGATATATTATTGTTTGTTAGGTAAACAAAATGTTAATGGATGTTAAAATAAGTGCTAACGTAGTCATTATAAATATATCCTCAAAGAATTTTCATTTATTTCTAAATTGCCTTTGTGATTTTCTTTTAACTTTACTTGGAGCAATTCACCTGTAAATATACAATCGAATCAAGCTTAATGGAGGAAATCCCATTGCAAACTAATCTTCCATTAAAGACAAAGGGACAGCTATAGTGGAGAAACGGAAAAAGCTAAAAGGGATCAATACATGACCCATTAATTCCACGTTGGAATAATTTCTTTCCTTAAGGGAAAGCTATTTTACTTTGTGTTACAGTAAATTATGCTTCCCCATTGTACTTTAATGTAAGAAGTGATTTAATATTTTCAATTTAGTCTGAAGAAATAAAAGTGTATAAAACTAGAGAACTCCGCCAAACTACCGTGGTGACTCGTGGATGCCCATCTCTCTCTCATAAAGTGTCAATTATTTTCCTTAAAATATCAATTACGGCTTTAGAACTATTACCTATTTAAAACGAATGAATACAAATACAAAATGTAAAATATATTTTGTGCTATCAATTAAACTCCAAAAATTATTCCCTCTCTATTATATAAAAAAAGTTCCTGTCATTTACATGTATATTCAACGTTCTGTGTTTACTCAAACTTGTGTAAACTGCATCACGTGATGTCGTGAAAGTATTGCATTTTCTTAGCCACAACTGGTGTTGTGAATTACAGGAGCTTTGTTAAGTAACTTAGGGACACGAAATATATATGTAGGGAATGCATTAAAATCATATTAGATTCACTAAACTGCACTCTTTGTTATAAATTTGTATTTATTTTTTTAAATATATTATTACTTGATAACTTTGTATGATTGTTATTTGATAATTTTACCATTGATCCTATATTCAGTCACACAACGCCTTACATACCAATTTTACAATATTAAACTCTATTATTACAAACGAGTTGGGACCTCTATTTAGGAAGAAAGGACATACGATTAAAACTTAGTATTTAAACATATTTAGTATTATAAGAAACCGTAGAGAAGGTCAAGATAAAATATGAAGTAATATAATCTACAGTTACCTGTTTATTTTTAAAATTAGTATTTGCATTGGTCTTTTTGCTTCATAGGCAATGACAATATTTTCCAGTTTTACAAAATAATAGATAAAACAACTGTTTGTTAAACTATTTTCATAACTCAACACAATATTAGATTAGGCTTAGCCTGTACTTGTACAATAAATAATGCCCGGATGCAAGAAAGTTTATTAAATTGTTTAATTAAAGAAGCAGTCAGTTTTCTTAATTAAAGGTGTCCTTGAACATAAAACTTGTTTGCTAGTCATAGTTTTAGGTTAAAACTAACTTTAAATTTAAATCCACATTTGTTGTGTTTCTTTAACTTCTGTTAAAAAATTATATATCATCATACATTATACACAATTAATAATTATGGTTGTTTGTAAATAAAATAACCCTTTAAAATAATAGACAGATATAGATCGTTTAAAACTTAATTAAAAGTAGTGTTTATAGGTTAGGATTTAACAAAATTTAATAAAACTACTATAATGTACTGTTAAGCATACGTTTTTGAGCTATATTTATTTGATTTGTTTTGTTCATTTCACTCATTATTGTATATATTTTGTGATTATTTGCGATGAAAATAAAGCTTTATTTCTTTAATATCCTACCAGTTCTGATCGTAGCATAATTTCAGATATTTTAAAAATTAAAAGCACTATTTTCTCCAAATTCCGATTTTTATTTTAGCTTAGGATGTTTAAATGAGGTCAATCATATTGCTGGCAAGTAGTCCTACTTGTAAAAAATATTCATGTTAGTTATAGTAATATATGAGTTGTTTTTAGTTCTTGTAACCTTCCCCTTTGTATTATAGTATACATCAGTTTCAAATTTTAAATTTATAAAAAAAATGTCTCAAAATTGTGAATATTTAGCAACCATATAAATTCACATATTAGTATAATTAATTCACACTTAAATATACGCCTGAAAACTTGCATTATAAATACAGGCATCGCAGCTGGGTGATGGTTGAGGTATGAGGGGTTCTCTAATCCCCGTACTTAGGTAAATACAATGCAGTAATTCTAAATAATTTGCAGAGAGTTACTGCCGGCTATATCAATGTGAAAACATTAATTCAGTGTTTAGCGACGTCGGTGTTCAAGAATAAATTATCATAAAACAAATGTTAATTGAACAAAATTTGTCCGTACTTTGTAAGTTTTTAAACAAAACCAGTAAATACATTTGTTTTAATCCCATATGCTAATTCTGACAAATATGCTATATTTTTACTTTCTCCACCCTATACGTAGTATATGGAGAAAGTATTGTTTTCGTAAAAATGTTCGAATTTGAATTTTCAGTTGAATTATCTGTTTTGGTGCTCCCAGAACCCCAAAAAATGGTTTAGTGCAATTATCTGTGTTGGTTCTCCCTGAACCCAAAAATATTTTTAGTGGAATTTTTTGTTTTGGTGCTCCCTGAACCCAAAAAAGTGTTTTTAGAGTGGTGTCTGTCTGTCAGTCTGTCAGTATGTATACACGACCAGAGAGGACACTATTTGTCCGATTTTCATGAAATTTGGTATGTAGGTACTAAACCCTAATATCTCCAGGCGTTTTTTCATTTTTTGGAATTTTTAATTTTTAAGGGTAATTTACCCCTAAAAACCCATAAAAAACGACAAAAATGAAAATTTAGCAAAAACGGCTCTAACGATTTTGATCAAATTTTCAATATTTATAGTGCTTAAGATGCCAAACAAAATGACACCACCTGCTTTTATCAAAACTTTGGCGTTTTATAACTATGGGGAAATGTTTAAAAATAAACAAGTTTATGTTGTCAATCTAGCATCGCGGTGGCGGTCGCACGGGGTAGCACCATGGTAGCGATCACGGCCAGTAATTCAAAGGTCGCGCGATCGAATCCCGCCTAGGACAATAATTTTTTTATACGATTGACGTAGGTAGAATATTATTTTTTTGTTTTGTTCTAAAAAGTAATAAATAAAATGATTGAAAACAATATTATTTTGACTACAGTAAGTTGGGAGAAAGTTTGTGTCAGTTAACTGATACCGTTTATTCTTAGTGAGTTAAGATTATTTTATGATTATACAAAAAATGTTCTTACCAAAGTAAATTATTAGTTTTCCAATGTGTTCGAGGTATGTAATTTGACTAGGTACATCAATAACCTGATAAGTATGTCCTGTTTTAAATGTGATTTTCAAGGACACCACAAATCTTAAATACCACGACTGGCAGCAAAAAGGATTTTAATGTATTACAAATTAAATTATTAATATGAAATTGAGGTAAACCTAGAAAATTAGTTGTTCAACATGTGTCTTTAACTCCTCCATACAGCATAGTGTCGTTAGTAAAGTGTTGGATTATCACGCAGAAGGCTCAGGTCCGATTGCCGATTTTTGTACTGTAGCACCACCATGCTTGTTTAGTATTGTTTCAATATTATGAATACATAAAAGCATTACAAATTTATTGTTCTGAACAATAAATCTCTGTTTTTATATTCACACATATTATAGTTATAATGTTTATTTTTATGTTTATGTGCTTAATGAAAATTATAGAAATTGCACCACCAAAACATGTCCCATTTCTCCGGTAAATAATTGTACCCAAACCTCCTGTAAAAGCACGTAAACTAGAATAACCTCAAAATGAAATAATAATTATTGATACTTCTATGAAAATATCTGTGATTAGCTACAGTTAAATGTTAAATCTGGAAAGTTATTAATATTTTGTGTGCTGTTTTGCTTTATTTGAAGGTGTTCAAAAACACTTTTTACCTGGAAAAAAAGAATTTTCTGCAATACCTTTGAGTGGTTTAAGATTAATATTAATATTAAATAAACTCTGTGCATTTATCTTCAGCCTATGGCCGAAAAAGTCGCTTCGAGTTGTTTCTAAACACATTTAGCTACTTTGTAATTGCTTTAAAAGTTACGACAAATCAAATTACACGCTCAAAACATGAATATGGTCGGAAACTAACTTTTACTCCGCAGATATGAAGTATGTAAATTTAAACCTGTAGAAAGTCATAAACAGTAGCTAGTGTTATAGGAACGTAGTAAACAATTTATCTTTTATGGAGATTTTAGTAAAAAAAATGTTTTGAAAATGAAATAACAAATTTGTAAATACTAACTTTTAACCTAGAATGATAATTCAATTCCTTATTACTCACTTTATCTATATAAAACAATACCCAAGAATTACGTTGATGATTAAACTTAACAAAATGTATAAGAAAAAAAAATAACATTTCAATAAGTATTGGTATATTAAAATTTACTCTTGACTTCTGAATTATATAATATGTGTTTTACTTTTAGAATATGTGTTACTCTGTACTTCTAGGCATAGTTAGAGATCATATAAATTCTTCAACACCATCCACTTTATTTTGAAAAACAAAACTACTTAAACAGAGTAGAAATCCACTTTCAAAAATTCTTTAGATTATTATCTTTGAACTATTTGTTTCCTTCTTATATTGAAGTCAATCATAATTTAAATATCATCTTTAGTAGTTAGGCGTACAACTTTTCAAACATGTAGACTATAACCTCAAAATGTGATCACTCAATAAAGCAAAAGAAACGAAATCGATATTTTTAATTCAATCGTAAAATGATTTAAAAAAATAAACTTTTAAAACTTACAGTTTGAGTCGATTTAGTTCAGTAGTTAGTCTCTTTGCCCTAACGACGCAAGAAATCAAATTTTCTTCACTACGTAACTCTTAATAAATCACCCATAGCATGGACCCGCAAAGTCAGATACCTTGGAATCACGCTTGACTATAAATTAAACATGTCCCATCACGTCAAGCAAACTCTGTGTAGTGCTAAATCTGTCCGTGGCAAACTCCTTCCAGTCATTCGCGCCAAGAGCCCTCTACCACTTCGTATCAGATTGTCCATGTACAAAACATACATCAGACGGGTAAAAAGTTGGATTCCTTCCAGAACAGAACTCTCAGTTGGATCAACAACTCCCCATGGTACGTATCGAACGTCACCATCTCTCAAGGGCACAAAATCCCCACACTCGAGGATTTCATCCTAAAATTAATAAATAGAGTTAAACACAGAGTCGAAGGGTCTCGATACACTCACATCAAACAAATCATCACTGATCCTGCACCTCCGCAGGTCAGAAGAAAACGTCCCTTATGTCTGGTTTACGAACCACCATAAGTTTCCAATAATCCAAGCTCAATTCTAAACACCATATACTTTCGTAGCCAATCCCAGAGTATTCCATAGATTCACCATCTCGTTCTCACGCAAAATTTATTCCAAATTTAGTCAATAAATGTTAAATAAAGTCATTCTTTTAGTTTCAGATAAGCAGCCATTGTTCTTAAAACAGATTCTGTTTTAATACCGAGACTACGGTCTCGCCAATTTGCCATTTGGGAAAAATGCTGCCTTATTCTGTTAACAGAAAGATTCGGTTTTGCTTTCTCTTTCGGAGGACTTATCGATTTGTTAGTGTGTTTTGACAGTAGCCTATCAACAGTAGAGGTTTTGTATCGGTTTTGTGGTGATATATTTAATTATGTTTAACTCATCCTGGTAATCTTGTGGTTCTATGGAAAATGCTGTTGATAGATGTAACGTTTTGATGGATAGTGGGAATCAGAATAAATAATGATATCGGTTGTGGTTCGCTTCCTGTAAATATTGAACTTGAATGTATCCTGTTGTTTTTGTATTTTTAAGTCCAGAAAATGTATGTTGTTGTTTTGATTTCAAGTGTGGATTGTATTGAGTTGTGTGTCAATTAAACAGTTTTTTTTAGGTTTTCAATATCAAAAAAACCCAACTACAAGATCGCGTCTTTATCCCTAGATTAATTAATTATGTCATAATATTGTCACGGGATTACTTTTGTATCGTAAATTTGACTACTAACAAATATTAATTTTTTTACTGTACTAAAATAATTTTGTAATTAATTTTTTAAATTGTGATTGTATCCTAGCATATTTTAGGGCTATATTTAAAGCAATATAATACATCAATCTATTCAATTAAAACAAAAATTAAAAGCAGACTACTTTTTATTTGAAAATAAAAAAAAAGATATTTGAAAAAACAATTTAAAATCGTATTAAAATTTTGTATATATTTTTTAAATACATACTTGAGTTGTACTAACACTTTTTAGTAAAATTTAATATTTTTTTCTCTATGGGTTTGGTGGATTAATTAAAAATGTACACTGTCACTTATGTAACGTCAAATTGACAACGCGAGCTCAAGAAAACAAGGATGCGTACTACTTGTGACAACGAAACTGTCCAACTGACATCTGTGGTTGGAGGGGAGAAGGTACTGTGTTGGGGATTAAGAACACGCACCTATTTTGTTAGATACTGAAATTTTGCAAATGACGTATCTTCATTTTGAGAATTATTAAGGAATCTAGGATTAATAAAATAAAATCAGTCACCTAGATATTATAAACAAATATCGTACCAAATTCAGAGAGCTCCCGTAACCAATGGATTAAGTTATGCCTAGTAAAAGTGGAAAAATATTAAAACAAGTCAATACAGTGTTAAATGAAATATAAATCAAGTTAAAAGTGTATGAAAAGTTAAATCTAAAGTTATAAATTTTTATACATAAAAACAATAAAATTATACATTTATATTCATGTTAAAGACAAAAATATCGTTGTTAAACAATTAATAAACATGAACTAATAATATACACATAATAAAGAGAATGCATTTAATGAAATAAATTTATAATTTATGAGCAACATTAAGAATTTGGTCGTGTATTCTTCATATAGAATTAGCTGCCAATTATAAAAAAAACCTAATAAGAAATTAAAATGATATTCCGGACCAATGTAACAATACGTTTAAAATTTCAGAAACAGCTTTAAATTTAAGGCTTTCCAATGACGAAGTATATTAGATTAAATTTTAATTTTAAAAACTCATTATGTTTTGTAATTAGCTCATTTTAATAAAGAATAGGGTTTATATATTTCATATTACGGAAACTGCTTAGTAATTAGTTTCCCATGACAATATTATACATTTAATTTTATAATTACCAAATTATTAGAAGGAAGTTACTTCAGTAAATTCAGTAACTTATCGTTAAGTAAAATTTATAGAAAGAACCAATTTAAGATTAAAGAAATTGTATATTAAATGTTTGTAGAGTTTCCTATGTACAATTTTTCTTTCACGTTAATTTAACCTCAGTGAGTAAATTCAATTAAAATTCTGAATGATATTAAATTGGTAAACTAGTTACTGTGTAAAATGTTTAATATTAATAATACATTTGACACAAACTGAAAACGTAGGCCTATATGAAGTTATTTCAACCTAGTTGCGTAAGTCATTTGGTTAGCCAAAAAAATTTTGATTCACCAATCAAATCTGGTGGAGCCCCCAAATTGTAAAATGGTGGGATCATCATAAAATCAAAACTTACATGGTAAAGACGCCTAACTAAAATAAACTTTACAAACGTTACCTGATATGTTAAGACTTTAAAATCCCTTTCACGTTATGTCTCTACAGGAAAATCCATGATTACTTAAGTTGCATATTCACTGCAAAAGCCTTTATAATAGCATTAAATCTCCTCTCGTTGCTTTCTGTATGGAAACCTCATTTAATTAGATCATGTAGAGTATAAACCTGTATTAACCATGTATTCATCGTGATAATATGTAACAGCTGTATATGGAAAAGAATAAATATTCACCACTAAATGTGTACCTACTTTACTGGAGAAAAATACTGAAACAAAGATTACTTAATTAGGTTTCACTATACAGCATCACTATTGTGACATATTGTTTTAAGTATCCGTATTGTGAATATATTCTGAACGTTGCAGAATCTGTGCTCATTATCAGAAAACACTCTTATTGAAGATATTTTACAGTATACAAATTAATAAAATAATAATTTGTATCCTACCATAAAAATGTAGGTAAACACTCATAACGCGTTGAGAACAAAAAATGTCTTTCAAGTATTATACTAGAAAAAATACCATAAACTTATTAATCCATTAATTAATTTGGGCTCAGGTAGGTTAAAAGTTTTTGACTTCATCTTGGAAGTATAATTTTTGATCATAATAATTCGCCTACATATTTCCTTCATTACAAAGCAGAAAATGTACTTCTGTATATAATAATTCGAAAAAACATGCTAACATAAATTGATCAACTCATGAAGGCGCAGAATAGTTTTTCTAGTTTGTTTGCAAATAAACCTCCTTCGCTTCGTTCGCATCGTACCAACTCGGCCGTCGGCCTCGGTAAAAACTCCCACTTGGTGTTATTACGTTTTGATCGATGTTGGTGAAACCAAGTAAGCTATAATAAGGACCTCTAAAAAAACTAAATGTGCAGAATAATATCCTACATTTATTTGTTTAGATAAAACCCCCATAATGTTCTATGTTCATGCCCTTTCAGTCAAAAATACCTGCTTATTGTAGTTAAATTTTTTTGGCTAATGACTGTAACGGGTCCAGCTTCCTTGGGCTCGGCTCGCCTGCGTCCGGCTCCTTGAAGTGGCTTTTTCCCTGGTTGGGTTATACCTTCCTGTTCTCGTGCGGACATACGGGCGTTGTCAGGATGGTGGGTGGCGAGAAGGTTCTTCAATAATTCGGTAAACCCATGATCAGTTGAAACGTTTATTGATCGATACATCGATACAAACGACTACTCTGTTGGTTCCGATTACTCTAAAACTAACATTACGCCATGAGGCCAAAGCAAGATTAATCCTTTAATGTGAGTCTACTCGCGGACGCGTTCACTTACACACTAACCAATGCATCTCTTGATGCTTTCATCTAGCGTCCCCCTCCCTTGGTTAACTAGGAATCGTCTTCTCAACAATGTACCTTTAGCAAAGAATATACTATGTCCGCTGTTAGTGGACCCTTTATTGTTAATAATCTTTACTTATTATTTATAACTATTTACGATGTGAGGGGTACCGGTAACATCACCCCCCACGTCACCAGAATCGGCCCCTTCGACTCCTTTACCACTCTATACGACCTATATCACTTGAATGTTTTTTTTTATCGACTACCAGAACCTGCCTGGGGTCGGTCTCCACTTTTACCTTTTTTTTCGAAGAATCCAAATTCTTGAAACCAGTTTTAACAGACCCTCGCTGCCAGTCCGGCTCACCTGCGTTCGGCTCCTCCAGAGATGGCGTTTTGCCATCGTCCGATCGACTTAATAAACCAACATGTGTATCAAATTTGGACCCAATCGGACTTAAAATGCGGCAGCTAGAGTGCGAAAACATATGTACAAATATATATTATACATATGACACCATTATCGGTGCTCATTTACTACTCCCGATCTTAGGTATAAATGAGACCATAAAGGTATTTCCTATCAAAATTCTCGAATAAGTGATAAATGTAATATAATTAGGTTTTTCTGGATTTATTTAAATTCTAAAGAGTTTATTAAATCAACACTTAAAAGCTACATTTATCTTTGCATTCAATGAATTGCATTTACCTTGGCATTTCATTCAGTTATTTGAATACACAAGAATGTTGATAGTGCATGAAAAGCTTCAATACAAAAATTGAAATACACTTTGATAAACTGGTTAAACTTTAAAACCACACAAAGACCGAATGCTTACAACAGTGTTCTTATAAAACAACCTTATTAATTAAAACAGTTGAAGTCCTTTTGAATATAACTGCTGCAGATATTGTGTAAAGGGTCGTTTTAGCATGCATCGTCTGAAAGACATACATTTTACATTTTATAAAATTATGTTATAAATAGAAAAGTTTCTTCTATTAATCATGTACCTCATATAATTATCATAATTCGAAAATTAATTGCATAATCGACCCATTATGTCGTTAGTTTTCAACCAATTTGTAGAAATGAATTGCCATTTAAACATTTTAAACTGAATATTTACAGAAAAATATTAAAATTTAAAATATCAATGTATTTTAAAAATAACCATGTTTATAAAATTAAACCTTGTAAGGGTCAAGTATACTGATTTTAAGAACAAACACTCCGATACTCCCAAAACATAATATGAATGTTTCATTTCTTTCGTGTAAGTTTGTTAAAAAATACAAAATATAAAGTAACAAAAACTAACCATTTTATTTATTAAGGAAACTTATTTTCTAGAAACTTGCACTTAGTTTTAGAGAACCTGATAATATTTCTTATAAATAACTACACAATAGAGTCCGTTACATAACGAAGCACGGGTACACCCCGTGCTTTTTTTGGTCATGTTTAAATCAAAATATGTAAACATCACATATTTACATGGATGAAATGGGATTATATCAGTGTGAGATGAAAACTAAGGGTAATCCTCAAGTTACTATGTTAGTTCAATAAATGTATAATTACAAACATCTAAAATATCATTACACACGTTGCATGTTTTATATGAATTACTAGCTGAATACCCGTGCTTCGCTACAGGGAATTTTTTATTTTTTTCATCACTATGATTCATAATTAATTGTAATATTTTTATCTCGTTTTCTTTCATCTATGATTTCACGAAAGTGAATTATAGCTTGTCTTTTCAATTAGTTTGGTATTTATTGTTCACTGGCTGCCCGTAAATAGTCTTCGTCACGGTTTGTGTGCCGAATAAATTAAATCTATAAAAAAATGAAAACATCAGAGCGAAGAGAGTCGCTTCTTTTTCAGCCGCTAAATCTACATACTGGTAAATCCCAGTCTTAGCTATAAGTTTGCTGATCACCCAGATACGTCTTTAATATGCGACTGTATAGATCGGGATTGTTTTGATTAGCTTACGTATAAAATATTTTCGCCTATGACAAATACGTGTACCAAATATCTGGTTCCTAGGCGGTAGGATTTTTGTTTTTTTAGCTATATAACAAACACTACATATTGTTTTAGGGGTTGTTTTAACCCTTACAGGCCAAATATTTTAAAATCCTTTCTTAATGAGTATCTAGCCGTATGCAAAATGCGTGTACAAAATTTCACGTTCTTAGGAGGTATGGTTTTTGAGAAATATAACAAACAATGTTTATTATTTTAGGGGTTCTTTCAACCCTCACAGGAAAATATTTTAAAATATTTTCTTAGTGCGAATTTAGCCCCCTATAACAAATACGTTTGCCGAATTTCACGTTTCTAGGCGGTAGGGTTTTTGAGATATATAACAAACAATACTTATTGTTTTAGGGGTTGTTTCAACCCTTAAAATTAATATATTTTAAAATTATTTCTATAGTGCCTATGAAAAATACGTGTGCCAAATATCACGTTCCAAGGCGGTATTTTTTTTTTAGATATATAACAAATACTAATTATTGTTTTAGGGGTTGTTTTAACCCTTACAGGCCAAATATTTTAAAATCCTTTCTTAATGAGTATCTAGCCCGTATGAAAAATGCGTGTACCAAATTTCATGTTCCTCGGAGTTAGGGTTGTTGAGATATATAACAAACAATATTTATTATTTTAGGTGTTGTTTCAACCCTTACATGCCAAATATTTTAAAAACCCTTTTTAGTGTAACTCTAGCCCAATATGACAAAAACGTGTACCAAGTTTCACGTACCTAGCTAGTAGGGTTTTTGAGATATGTAACAAACAATGTTTATAGTTTTAGGGTTTGTTTCAACCCTTACGGGCCAAATGTTTTAAAATCCTTTCTTATTGCTCATTTATATGACAAATACTTGTACCAAATTTCACGTTTCTACGTTGTAGGGTTTTTGAGATAAATAATAAACAATATTTTGTTTTGTTTTAGGGGTTTTTTCATTTAATATTTATAGTTTTAGGGATTGTTACTAAATTTGCACCCCTTAGCAGAACCTGACAAAATGTAAAACTGGTTTATTTATTTTAATTAATAAATGTGCAAAATTTCAACTCTCTAGCTTTAAGGAAAGTATAAAAATGTGTATTTTTCGTTTTTAGGGATTGTTATCATGTTTTTACACCTTAGCAGCACGTAATAAAATGTAAAACTGGTTTACTGTTTATTTGTGTCTTGTAAAAAATGAAAAGATTACAAAATTTCGGCTTTCTGACTTTAAGTAAAGTATAACAAACAATATTCATTGTCTTAGGTGTTGTTTCAACCCTTACAAGTCAAATATTTTAAAATTATTTCTTAGTGTGCCTCTAGCCCCTATAACAAATACGTGTATTAAAATTTCACGTTTCTAGGAGGTAGGGTTTTTAAGATATATAACAAACAATATTTATTGTTTTAAGGGTTATTAAATATTTTAATATCCTTTCTTAGTGCGCCTCTAGTGCCTATGAGCAATATGTGTACCAAATTTCAAGTTCCTAGGTGGTATGGTTTTTGAGATACTGTGATCAGCCAGTCAGTCAGTGAGTGAGTGTGTTTTGTATTGTATATATGTAGATAACAATGCAACATTATATATTAAGTAGAAATAATTTGTAAATTAAATCCTCCCTTAGCGAACATGTACTCTCCTTATAAAAGCATTACGTTCTATACCTCGTTAACAAGTACAAATCACAATAAACCCTTTCCAGCACTCGTTTTGCTCAAGGACCTCTTTTAGCATCATTACGTCTGCGTTCGTTCTGCCTTACAAGCAGATGTTGGAACGGCTTACCTTCATTATAGGAATAATATAAAATATATTGTTAAAGTTAGCTGTGTGTTGTTAGAACTGTTCCCGAAACCCACTAGTAAAACCCCGATCACAGAGAGTTACTTCTGTTTTTTAATCTTAGCTGGATTAAATTATATTTAAGTAGATAAAACTAAATATCGTGATTCCCTTCCTTTCTGTTTGCACTGCGTGACCTTGTTTTGTTTTTACTAAGAGTAACATCAGGATTAGTCAGTGTTCAATTTAAGAAAATAATAAATTAAAAAAAGTTTTTTTGTGAAATTTTTGAAAAATATATATTTCAGTTTCTGTCTACTTAAAAATATAAATTCCATTATCAAACAATATAAAACTAGAACGACTATTTGCAGCTGATCAGGTATACTTAAAACTATATCATTAAAACCTGGCCTGTATCTTATATTATACACTTATGATACTTATTATTATAATATATAAATTCACAAAATAGATACGCATTTATACTTAACATGCAAGCACTTGAACCTTACATACACCCACACTCTATGCACAATTTAGACAAGTGACATCTCCAATTTGAACAACAACTAGGGGAGACCCCTGCGTGCTCCGCACGCCAACCCCCCACCCCCCAACTCCCTGTTGGAACCCGTTGTGTGCCGTTGGAATCCGTTGTATAGTCTGCAAGGCTCAGGTCTACACTTTAATAAAAACCTAACCTAAAAATTTATTTAAAATTTGAAATAAATTGTCAATGAAAATATTAGAGACTACAGCTGATTACTGAATCAACAAT